>VCAU01000047.1:141342-216239 GCA_015844325.1 Aspergillus nanangensis | reverse complement strand
TTTTTTTGGTTTTTTTTTATAATTTATCTTTTTGGTTCCCTATTATTATTTTATTATTATTATTTAATTCTTTTGGATCTTTATTGTTTCTCTCTTCCATAGGCATTACTTTTTTTTTCCCCCTTTAAAATAAGTTAATCTGGGTTGGTCTTGGATGATGTGGCAGGATCCTTTGATTTTGATTTTTTTTTAAAATTATGGAGGATGATCTGAATTCATTTCCTTTTCGTAATTGGTGATCAGAAAGAATCCTCCATTAAACGACGCAACATTAATCTATTTGAATTGAATTTTGATTGAAGATGATTTTTCTCTTCTCGGTGAATACACATAGTTACCTCCATACCATCCTGGAGTCACAGATCGAACTTGGCTGAGTAACCCAGCCTCGTCCATGCCCTTGCTTGCTGGATCAGTCCAGTAAAGTTTCCCATCTCCATCCATCTCCCATCGTGAACCAATTCAGCGTGGAGTATAACAACGATGTCACTCTCGCCATCGCCGATTGAAATATCCCAACTAAATCATATCAGAAATCAAGGGGGGGGAAATCGAATAAATGATAGATAACGAACTACATACATCTTCTCCAAGATTCTTACCAATCTATCAATAATAACTGGGATCCCATACTAGGTACTATGCACAGGAGTACTTACCCTGCATTCATGATCTCGTTGCTTTTTCTGTGTCTCTCCCGTTCACCTCTCACAAGACGTGGTCCCCCCATGCAAGAGCCCACCTGGAGGATGAGCTGAGAGGGCGTCGGATCATTACCCCGCCAGGAGGACACGGTCATCTTGAGAGTTGAGTTTATACGTAGCAAGACGCGGGTGCATCTCTGCTCTGATCATCGGGTTCGTGTAACATGCCATTTGCCTTGGTCTTATTGATCCCGCAGGAAGCGCCCTACATGAGACGAATGAATTTTTGAAGGAAACCTAGAATGTGAAGCTAGGCTGTCTAGTGACAGCACAGAAAATCCTCCAGACAAGAAGGAATGAAAAGATCAACAGCGAGGTATTAAAGTAGGTCTTGGAGCAGAAATCACCGAAGATAGACGGAGGTTGACCATACACAATAAAGGAGCTTCCTCCGTCTCCCCCAACAGTGGCAGAGCTCGCTCACATCTCAGTGGCTGGGGGGAAACGGCTTCATGCATGGCATCCAACTCGCACACCGAGTCATCTGGAACCCTCTATGTATCACATTGTCTTCCCACGACAACAGGCGTATGGGCCAACGACGGATCAACCATGATACATCCTGTCTCGCATGGTCGATGCAATCAATGCCTTTCATTTCAGTCAGCCCCCTTCGATGTAACGAAATCTGGTATCGACTTTTTGTTTTTTCCCAGGTAGAGGGGGGGGGAGCAACAAATATCTAAGGTGTCTCTATCAAATGTATATAGTATATAGAGTAGGTACCTACCTTGATAATATAACTCCCGACATATTTTAGGTACCCTATCCATGGAAACCTCCTCACCTCGTACATGTATTGATGTTTTGTTTTATTCTTTATCTTTCGCCTACAGGTGATAGAAAGTACATAATGTATAGAACCAACGAGAGTCTTCTACCCCGTACTTCTGTCAATACTTCTACTATTACCTCCACTTACGTTTAGATCAATCCTTTACAACGGAATCCTTGTCAGCAGAGAAGGAGGTGCTGATCGGAGATTACTGATGATTTCACACTTTCGGATAGACTGGGATTCCCTCCGATCATGCACAGGCATATGGCTTGAAATGTCCCAAGTGCAAATTTAGGCCAGTCACTCACTCGTGCGAGACCACGAAGTAGGATATTACTTAGGTACTCTCGACAGGTGTTAGATTAGGGCATAGATGTCTTGTTCCATCTAGATCAGCTATAGAAAATGATAAAGAGATTTTGTTTCTTTTTTTCTTTTCCTAGAACCATATCTCTTTGATGTTTAGAATGGGAGTTTTATAGTGATTTTAGATAAAAGACCAATTAGGTACCTAGTACTTTATTCTTCTTCTTCTTCTACTACTACTACTACTACTACTACTACTACTACTACTACTACTACTACTACTACTACTACTACTACTACTACTACGTACTACTGGCCACAAGTGGATCAACACCAAAAGAAATAATTTTCGCGGGTGCAAACCAAGCAAACACGGTCCTTTGGTTTCCCCGTCCAGCAGAATCCGAATCAATCAATAATTCCTGTCGAAAAGACAAGCCAAAAAAACATCATCTTCTTGTTTCGACAATTTGTTTGGCTTTATGCGATTCCCTTTCGATATATAAATCCTTCCCCCCCACCAACTGACGGCTGTCAGCTTATGCTTATTTATCTCTTATCCTCTTTTACTTTCTCGCCGCCTTTTTCTCCTCATCTTCTCTCTCCCGCTCCATTTTTTTTTCTCTCTCTTTTTTTTTTTCTCTCTCTCCCCCTCTCTTATAAATTTCTGAATCCTTAATTACCACTCACGCCTCGACCTTCGTTTTCGAGATCTATATTTTACCAACCTAACATCATGTCAACATCTCCTGATCCTGCTCAAGTGGCCGGGAAGAGAAAGAGAGCCAGTAAGTTTACCCAATGGAATGCCTCCGTTGAGGGTCTTCCTGTCATACATTTCCCACTATCGTATCTATCACATTCCATCGTTCTTCCTCTTTCCCTTCTTTGAGACCCACTCCTTCATTGATCGATTGATAAAAAATCAATCAATCAATCGTTGGGGACAAAGTCCAGCCCGATATTCTTTTCCCTGGATTCTTTGATCTCACTCTGCTGTGGTGATTGATTCTGTACCTTCTTTCCCCCCGCTCTGTCATCCCTGCAGCGAACTGTCCACCAAGAGTGGCCCCCCGCGATCAGCGATCTTCAACCCCCTCCCCTCCGTAGGGACCCGATATCCCTCTTGACACCTCCACGACATTCCGAAATGGTTACTGATCGCAATCAATCGCCAGGGACGCAATCATGCCCTCCTCCCGAGCTGCCGCAACTAGTCGCCGAGCAACATGTTCCCATCGCCCATAATGACAAGGAGACACAACGCCTGATCGTCGTCCTCTCCCATGCCAGTTTGGAGACTTATCGCGCTTCCCACGGCGGTGGTCGCAACGGAGCCAGCCGCGATGAGAAGTACTCGTTACTCAATAGTGACGAGCACATCGGTGTCATGCGTAAAATGAACCGCGACATCAGCGAGGCTCGACCGGATATTACCCACCAGGTGATTCTTCCCCTCGTTCTTTCTCCCGTATTTCTCCATCTCTCATTTTAATACTAACATTGCTCACAGTGTCTGCTTACCCTCCTCGACTCCCCCGTCAACAAGGCCGGGAAACTTCAAATTTTTATCCACACCGCCAAGGGCGTCTTGATTGAGGTCAACCCCAGCGTTCGCATTCCTCGTACCTTCAAGCGTTTCGCTGGTTTGATGGTTCAATTGCTTCACCGCCTCTCGATCCGCTCGACCAACTCGCAAGAGAAATTGCTCAAGGTCATTAAGAACCCCATTACCGATCATTTGCCCCCGAACTGCCGCAAGGTCACTTTGAGTTACGAGGCCCCCGTCGTTCGCACTCGGGACTACATTGAATCTCTAGGCCCCAAGGAAAGTGTATGTATCTTTGTCGGTGCTATGGCCAAGGGTCATGATGATTTCGCCGACTCGTTCAAAGATGACACGATCAGTATCAGCAACTACAGTCTGAGTGCCAGTGTTGCCTGTAGTAAATTCTGTCATGCTGCGGAGGAAGTGTGGGATATCGTTTGATTCGCCTATGTCCGGCAAAGGATGCCCTCCTGCGAATAGAAACGGCCAAACTTGACGAGGTTACGAACTTTCTTCCAATGATCTATCCAATGGCAAGATCGACACCAGGGGCAGCGACTGTTGTGCCTAGGAGAGACAGGTCTTCTGTCACTCTTCCTGCCGCTTTGTTTACTCTCTTTGTTGTTGGAATCGAATATCTATATACTCCCACGTGTTTTTGGTACCTTTTTGTGCATTCCTGGTTTACCGTTTACCGTGTCCTCCGAGAGCTTTCGGCGCCCATTGACCCGAGGGAACAAGATCATCATTGTGTCTGACCCTTCTGACGGACAGAGAGCACCTTTTTTTTTCTCTTCTTCTTTCCGGGTAGCTCTCCCTTGTCATGAGCAGGCGATGGGATCTCTATAGTAGAAGACGGCGGACATAGTCTGGGTTTCCATCTCTACCCGCCAACATCAAGAGGCTCGACCGTTGCCAGCAAGGTTCTGCGCCCAATGATCTGCATATCACCTCTACTGCAGGTATGTTAGTGTACACAGGCTGTACAGTGTTCGGGCCTTTTGTCCGACAATTTCAGAAGCAGAAGTGGATCTATTCAAATATAAATAACTAAATGACGTATTATAAGTGTGGAAAAAGAAAAACATGTTAACCCTCTGGGATATCTTGAGACCAAATGCTATGATTCTCATCGAATTTTGTTCGTCAGGTCCCTCGTAGGAACATTTTGAGCCCATATCATGACGTTATTCTGTGACCATTCTACCGATCTCACATCATCAATCGTTATTGACTGTCTACCTCTTATGCAATATTCTTCCACCGAAGGCTAGAAGAAGTCCTTGAGGTCTGGCCATGCGACTGGTACGTCAGCGATGACTTCATTTGTTCCTATAACATGATAGAAGAATTTGCTGCCTGACCGACGTTGGCATGTGACCTGTGAACGATCTGCCATGCCTGAGGCCATCGTGCTTTCCTCTTTTCTCGAAATTCTTCAACTTCCCCCTTCAACGTCAACTCTTTCTCTCTCTCTCTCCTCTGACTCATTCATGTCTCCACAAGGGGGGAGGACAAATATCAATCTATTCTGACTACCCTACATCCAGCCTGCAGGAGAATCCAAATCCACGATTTGATCGAAGAGGCACGGTCTCGCTATCATTCAACGTGGCATGCGGCCATCGCTTCAGTGATCTCCGCTGCACTTGGTAAATTAAGAATTATTAATAACTATTCATCATCATCATCTCTAATATCTCTCATGTCTTACAAAATTCCCGGATGAATCAGCGGAGAAAGCAACTAACTGAGCAACCAACCAACCAACAAGTTCAACTATTATTGAAACCGCGGCCTCTTGAACTAATCCTATTCTTGACATCATCTCTTTGTCGGAATTCGCCTGCCCCCTTCTCGGTCATTCTAAGGCGGGAAAAATCCACATTAATAATAAATAAGAAGAGGAAGAAGAATGGTCTTCTGCCTCCCGATTCGTTTGGCGCTCCTGGCGCTTGATCCACGAAAGGGTGGATGTTATTTGGCGGTCAGATAGCACTATTTTTCGGCGACTAGTAGCAGCAGAAGTGCCCAAAGCAGGAACGAAACATCCGATGGGTCAAGAGGTGTAGTGGCTCCCCATTAGTGGCTACCGACAGTTGCCTCCCCAATCATGATTGGAAATTACAATAATAATGAGGCCAACTGAGGGTCCTGGGGGGCCCATTCTGGTGATTCTGAATGATCAGTAGATCCTACGAGGCGTCTCACCGTCGTCTTCTGTGTCTCCACCATCACCAATCCTTCTCCTCCACCTTGACTATACCCTCGTCGCCTCACCTCTTTCGACGTCTGACATGATACGGTTTATGCTTGGCTTGCATCTATGCAGTATCCACTACTTCTTGATAGGCGCCTCGCTCGATGGAGACAGGGCCACCTACAGCACCGTCCATCAGGCTTCCCCCACGATGACCTGGCGCCGGTTCTTCGACGGGAGAAGTTCTTGCATCCCCTCGTTTTTAGCTTCACCGATAGGAGCCTATCCTCGCTAGTAGGAGCGTACAGGCCCTGAATACTTCATGGAAACTGGGCATTTCTCGGTTGCTCTACAAGCCTATGCAGTCATACCTGTTGCTAAATTCTCCCCTCGTTATCAGTCCTACTCTTTGTTAGCTCCCAATCACTTATTATTGGATACTATAAGTTGGGCACTCCTCGGGATCACCCCAGTCCTGAAATAGTATATCTTCCTCTCTATACTCGAGGATTTCCCTTTCCTTTTTTTTTTTAAACAATACCATCTTCACCATTTGGATATATTTCTATCCCTCCTTCATCCCAATTCAGTTGCGAGGGTCTTAGAAAGATCTTTATTATCCTTTTTTTTTTCTTCTAATCTATTATCTACTACCACCTTCGCATTCGTGATCAGGTCACCAAGTCCTGACTCCCTGGTTTCTCACCTGGCGAGCCATCGCTTCTCGTGCTCGAAATGCCTTTGTCTCATTTGACCCTGACTGTCGGCCATCTCCCAACCTCGACATCGTTCTTCCTCTCCTGTCTTCAGCCAATAGGTTACAAGTTCATTGGTCGCCATGAGGATTATATCGGCTTTGGTCAGAACTCTGACGAACCAGCCGATTTCTGGATAAGAGAACAGAAGCCAGGGTATGTCACATTCATCAGGTGAAAATGCCGTCGTGAATATGTATTGACAAGCTTTCAGCGTCCCAGCCGGTGCAGCACATATTGCCTTCCCTGCGCCGTCGAAGGATGCGGTGGGATCTTTCTTCATCAGCGCGCTGAAAGCTGGTGGAACGATTCATGGGGAACCAAAAACCCGGGACTCTGATTCAGGTTACTACAGTGCAGCTGTCGTCGACTTCGACGGTAACAGCATCGAAGCCGTATATCGCCCAGGAAGCTCGTCAGCAAGATCAGATGTCAGCAGACCCGCTCTGGCCCTCCTTGAGAATGGCTCTGTCGTATCCAAAGCCAGCAGCAAAGTCAGCTCCATCAAGCCAGATAATAGGTCCGACGTTCGGTCATATGTCACAAAAGCGACGACGGCCGTAGACCGGGCTGCGCCCTCAGAGAGGACAGGCGCATCAGTTGTTTCTCGCAACACCCCACAACCATCTTCTTCGTCTCCAACGTATGTCGTCCACACGACCCAGAAAAAAGACGATGGCACAACGGCGAAGACCATCGTCGGCACCCTCATCGGAGCTGCAGCCGGCGCCGCAATCGCATATGCCATGTCGAAGGGAGACTCTGACTCCTCTGAGATCCTCCCGCCTCCTCAGTATTCTGCCCGCGAGTTCTTGCAACTAGAGTCATCTTCCCGCGCTCCATCTCAGATCCAGGAGGTACCTGGATACAGGGCCATCGAAGCCCCTCCGCCCAGAAGCACATACTCACAGTTCGAGGGTCGCCCGGGTCTAACTCGCAGCGTCACTTCGAAGAACCCTCGCGCCAGCACCATCTACGAAGGCACCGAGTATGTTCCACGTGGCAATGGAGGAAGTGTATATATGGATGAGAACGGTCGCCGTGCATCAGAAGGCAGTGTCTACGGCACTAGAGACCTTCCTCTGCGCGCGATCGAGTACCCCCCAGGCCTCGACAACCAAAATTACCCATGCAACCCAAGCACCTTTATTAGCAGCTTCCCTGACAAATCGCGGGTGATGGACAAGGGGAGCGTTTATTCGTCATCGACCATCAAACCCTCCAAGGCCAAGTATGAGGAACACCACTCCTCGCACCACAGCATCCACCACCGATCATCGCACCATTCCTCCCACCGTTCCTCATCCCGGCCCAACGCCAGCAACAGCACCGCCTCGTCCACCCGCACAGCGCGCAACATCCCTCTTCCGGAAGGATCAAGTGTCTCCTATCACAGCGGGGCCAAATCCGGTGTGTCGGCTCGCGATGTCCCCCTGCCCAGGAGTACCTTGGATGACTACGACGTCGGGCCCGAGGACTCAATCAGCCAAATCGGCGATTCAAGACGGTCCTCGCACTCGCATCGGTCTCATGCATCCAAGGCCGGTTCTCGAGTCTCCAGGCATTCGAGCAAGTTCGACGAGCCTGTCAAGCCGAGCGACAGTATCAGTCAGGTCTCCAGCCATGCATCGCGGGCTTCCCAACGTACCATCAAGGCTGGGGGGGGTTCCAAAACGGGTTCGAAGGTTAGCATCAGTGCCAGCCGGAGAGGAAGCCAAGTGGCCTAAGTGTCTCCTTTTCTTTTCTTTTTCTTTATTTCGCCTCATTTCATTATATTGCATATACATTATACATATATATTAGCATATCTGGGTTAAGTTGCATTGAAGAGATTGGCGTTATTTTTTTTTAAAGATTTGAAGAGTTGTTGTTCCACTGTGATTTATTATATATTAATAACTTCCTCAATTCTATACTACAGATAGATCCTATCCATGACTTTCTTTCATAAAAAAAGAGGAAAAAAGTATATGAAGTACGTGGCAGCTGGAAAGAGCAATCCCAAAGGCGGACTTCGCCGCAACTGGTTGAATTGAGCCCTGTCTCGACGATAGAAAATTATCTGATACAAACACCCCATGCACGCCAGTCTCGTCCATCACCTCACGACCATATTCCGCCACCTCCCGATCGATCCCCTGCCCCGACCCAAGGTTTTTCACTGGGCTGTTATGTTCATCGTATTTTGCCCCCGACTCCATCAAGAGCGGGATAGAAAGGAAAAGAAAATGGAAAAGAAAAAGAAAAACGATAATGCCATGAAATGCATGAGAATTTGGTCATAATGATCGTTGGAGACGACATTTCCCGCCAGCCGTAAAACACACGAACAGATGGGGGGGAGTAAATAAGTGGATGGAAAAAGGAAAAAGCCAAATGATTCCGAAGAAAAACAAGGAAAGGATCTACGATCACGGTACGCCAGGCTTCGGATCTGATCTAACAGGAACGAAAGAAGACACAGAAGCGATTGAGAAGACCAAGGTGGCCGTGGAAATTGGGAACATCAAGATCAAATAGCGTACTTCCGAGTCCATTCGCGGGCGGTCGCCTCATACCGGGGGCGATCGGTCTTGTAGACGTGCGCAATCTCCGGCACCAACGGGTCATCGGGGTTGGGGTCTGTAAGCATAGAGCAGATCGACAGCAGTACTGGTGGTGGGGTTAGTCTTCAACATTGTCAACTCGGATCAAGGACGGGAGATGGCAAACCTTTAGAGATTGTGAGAGCGGGGCTCCACTGGTCTCTGAGGATGTCTAGACAGATACTGCCGTTGGAGTTGATGTTGGGGTGGTAGATACGCGTGGTGAAGTTGACCTTCGGGGGCTTGAAGGGATAGTCGGTAGGGAAATGGATCGACAGGAAGAAAACACCTCCCGAGTATGGCGAGTCACCCTGGTCGAAGTGGTATTAGTGGGCAGGTCCTGAGGGATCCGGTAGCTAGCCGATCTGTTTTTGAACCACCGAGCTAATGCGACCGGGGTATTGGAAAATGTGAAACTTACAGGACCCATGATAGTTGCTTGCCAGTGAAACTATTCAGGGGAAACCATTGGTCAGTATCATTCTCTTTTTCTTTTCTCAACATGGTTTTGCGGTCGGGGCGATCACGAAGCCAAGTGCCCCGCCAATGATAGTGGCGGTAAACCGGCTAGCGACCGTGTGTGACAACCAAGTGCATAAAACTGATTTAGGGATCGTACCAGGTCATCTCCCTGAGGGCCAGCAGAGCAGGAGGAGGGGGGATCACTATTCAGAGGTTCAAATTAGAATTTACTTTGTGTCACTGTGTGGGCCGCCGTGGAAGGGCTATCGTCATGTAAGGTGTTGTCGTGAGGCATCCCCATCCCACCCCGCGATCAATGGTGGGGGGGCGAAGAGGAGGAGGGAGGGGGGACGAAGGCAACACCAAGGTGAACGATGGAAGATAAAAGGGAGAATTCTTACCGGCCGAGGTCAGTGAGTTCCTTGTTGATTCTCTTAAGAGCCATTTTGAAGATAGTTGTATAGGTTGTGAGCGGCGAAGGAGAGAGAAGGAGTCACTCAGTTGTCGAGATGAGAGAAGAAGGAAGAGGAGGGGAGGAAGAGGAGGGGAAGATCTTGAGAGGAGAGAGAAATGCAAAGGTTAGTTCGTGAAAAGAGAAGGGGGAAGGGGATGAGATGAACATACCAGATTACGTTGACAGAAGGAGAGGAAAAGAAAGAGAAGAGAGAGAGAGAGAGAGAGAAAGAAGAAGGAAGAGACGACAACGAGAGGGGGAAAGAAATTGGGCTGAAAGAAAAAAGACTCCGCCGCTGGTACCGTACCGTTCCCGTATTTCGTCGGTCTGGCTGTGCCACATTTCTTACGTCAGCGGCCTCAGCCTTGCGCCCCATTTCGATTATTACGTTTATTATGACCATTATTGCCCTAATCCAGCGGAAATCGATGGATTGCTAAAGAATTAGGTCAAAGAACACTTATTCTGGGGGGAGACATCAATAATCATGAATAATAATTACCTATCTATCTATCACTATCTATCAAATGTCCCTCGGGATCGACCACCAAGGTCCAACGCCACCAGCGAGTGGATCAGTCACATCGTGAATTCCCAGTCATTTATTACCCATGACTAACCTGTATGTCTGGAGGTATTATTACCCTGACCAACTGCAACCTTCTTTTTTATTTTTTATTTTTTTCGTATGTGGCAACGGGTAAAAGATCTGTCTCTCTTTGGTCAACTCCTTGTAAAATTACTGCCGGATTTATTCCCGCCAAAATTATATACAATATATACAAGAATAGAATTATAGAATAATTATAAATAAATAAATAATAATGATAATAATAGAGGAGGAAAATCAAAAAGTGCAAAATCCTATTCAAATCAGGTCTAATTTCCAACAAGACAGGCAATAAATACCGCACACGAGACCAACGATGTCATCAATGCATTTTATGTATTCTATATATATGTACAAAGAACTCTTTTCAAGACACGAGAGATAATTCGATCAGACTCAGACAAATGCCTGTACCCCCGTAATGGCGCGGCCCAAAATCAACCCTACAAATAATTCAGTTGTCAGCATCATATCATATCATATAAATCAAATCAAATCACAACCCCAATCTGACGTGTCTAAATACCACCAGGGAGAGAGAGAGAGAGAGAGAACTCACCGTGAATGTCACTCTGACCCTCATACGTTTGCACAACAAACAAGTTGGCCACATGGCGCCCAATGTGGTACTCGTCACTCGTGGCATTGCCACCAAACACTTCTTGCAGTCTATTCAAAATTAATCAGCATCTCATCACTTAATACAAGACAGATGACGAGAAGGAAATCTGAAGAGAGAGAAAAGAAAAAAAAAAAAAGAAAAAAAAGGGGGAGGAGGAATATAGGCATACATCCGAGAATTGGCCAGGGCACGATCGCAGTTCTGGCGTTTGATCATCGAAATCATCTCTGGGGTGCTCTTGCCGGCATCCTTTAGGCGCGCCACCTGCGTCGCGGCCAGGGTACCATACGCGGCGTCCGTCGCCGCATCGGCCAATTTCTTTTGAACTAGCTGGTACTTCGCCAGTGGGTTACCCTTGAACTGCTTGCGCTCCAGCGCATACGTGCGGGCCCGGTCGAGACAGTCCTCCAGCGCACCCATGGCACCAAACGCAATGCCCAGACGGGCACTGTTGAGACAGGTGAAGGGACCCGTCAGACCCTCGACCTCGGGGAACATGTTCTCCACAGGGACGGGGCAGTCATCCAGCTGGATCATACCCGTGATCGATGCCCGCAGAGCAGTCTTGTTCTTGATCGCAGGAGTCTCCAGAGTACCGGGAGGGCACTGGTCGCGCTCGACAGCGAATCCCCGAATCTTGCCAGTGCTCTCCAGCTTGGCCCACACAATCAGGATATCGGAAATAGGGGAGTTGGTGATCCATGTCTTCGCACCGGAAAGCAGGAAGTATCCCTTCTTAGTCGGGTGTTCGCGCGCAACAGTCTCCATTGAACCCGGGTCCGAGCCATGGTTGGGTTCTGTCAAGCCAAAGCAGCCGGCCAGTTTACCCTTGGCCAGGCCGGGAAGAAGGCGGTCCTTGAGCTCCTGGGAACCGAAATCGTGGATAGCAGTCATCGCCAGCGAGCTTTGCACCGACATTCCCGACCGGTATCCTGAGTCCACCCGCTCGACTTCCTTGGTGATCAGGCCGGAGGCGACGGTACTGACTCCGGCGCAACCGTATCCCTCAATGCTAGCACCGAGGAGACCTAGCTCACCCATCTCCTCCAGGATCTTGCGGTCATAATCTTCATTCCGGTAGGCCTCTATTTAAGAAGAAGAAAAAGAAAGAAAAAATTAGCCAAATGTTGGATCGAGATACCATGTGTAAAGAGTAAATGAAGAAAGGGGGGGGAGGGGGGGGCTCGCATACCGAGCACACGGGGCTGGAGTTGTTCCTGACAATACTGTCGGGCTGTGTCCTGGATGGCCAATTCCTCCTCTGTATACAGCTCTGAAGCCGCGAGGGGGTCTTCCCAGTTAAAGGCGGTCGCAAAGCCACGGACGGGGGCCTTGTTCACGACGGACGCCGATTGCAGGTGGCGGGAGGCGAGACGGAGCATAGTGCGATTCATGATGAGAGTGACAGGAAGAAGAAGAAAAAGAAGAAAAGTCTATAGAGAGTAGGTAGAATAGAAGAAGGATGGTTGTTGGACTTGCGGGGAAGCTCTTGTCGAGGGGCTTTAAATGCTTAGCGTGACCTCGGCAACTGATCGGGCTGGTTGCGACTTCCCGCTGCCAAGTTCCTCCCCAGCGTCAAGAATCGACTTCCGCGGGAAGCTTTTCTCTGCCGATACCCGCTAATGTCGGATGTTCCTGATAGACAGACAGTAGTTAGGTAGTTATTCCCTAAAGATGAAAAAGGGAAGAATTCAGCCTAAAATATAGAAATTATATATAAATAATATAAAATGGATGGATGGATAGCATGAATGTGTATGTATGTACTATTATTTATCTACCGGAATGTCTCTCTGATCTATCTAAACAACCTAACCTCCATATCATTAAAAAAAAAAAAAAAAAAAAAAAGCCAGACCTTGCTCAGGGGTGAATTGGAGTCAAAACATCATTAAAAGCCCTCCTGGCAATAGGGACGAGAGGAGTCGGATCTTGTTTAGTTCAGTCGATTAAGAAGTTGGCATATTATTAATTAGGGAGGAGTGGTATGATCTTTCAAATGAACCGTGCATCAGGATTGTCAATGATGTTTAAACTTGATTTTCGGTCCCCTACCCCTGAGAGGCCAGTCATGGCGGTAAGCGATGGTCGTAGCCACGGGATGGCATCAAAATTCGAACCTAAGATCTTCAGTAGATTTTGACACAACTTCTCCATGCGATCGGGGTTGAGGTAAAATAATAGAAGAAGAAAAAAGCGTAGGTTCCCATCTTCTCGCTGCCCTCATGGGCACCAATATCACGGATAAGTCATTTCATCCAAGGGACAATGTGCCCAGTTGCATCAAGCAGGCATTTGAGACTGGAGGAAATCAAAGACCCCCGTAGGAAAGTATTCCTCATCGAACCCCCATAGGTCTGCCATCATAGGGTCCACAGACCCTTCTGAAAGACCCGGCTGGTGCTTCACAGATGCAATACGAGGGTCGAGCCCATTGCCTCTCTCCGCGGACAAGGGAGCCACTCCCAATAATGGAGGGGGATGGTTCAAAATGGTATCCCGCTCACCCAGTGGCTGAGCCCCTGGAATAACAACAGGTTTGAACATCGATGCAAGGTCACGGAGCCCCGACCCCACAGAAACTTGGTTGCAAGAATTTCGCTTTTCCCAGTCCTCGAGCCCTGTCAGCATCTTCTTCAGGCCACGGGCGATATGATGGCTGAGGTGGCGCTCACTGGCGCGCTTGCTGCAAGACACCATCAACTCGATGATTCGCCCGGCTAAGGCACGCACATACGCGACATCAATATGCAAGCCAGCGGATGCGATGGAATTTTTTTGGCCTTGGTTGCCGGGAACGTTATTCGAACAGCCCTTGGCAGCGATTTTCAGTAGAAAAACCGCGGCAAATGTAATCATACTGTGAAGATACAGTGGGACACCAACCAATGCCGTTTGTATGTCCGGTTCGTCTAAAACGACCAATAGCGTGCCAATCGCCGATTCAATGGCGATGTTCGCCCGTTTCTTGCGTTCTCCCGACATGGGACGAGTAGAGATGGATGCATGGTACGTTCGTAGAGCGACAGAATTTAGCTGCAATCGACAAAAGTGGTAGTGCAGATATACAGCCTTGTAAGGATACGCACCAACATATCGACTTCCAGCTGTTTTGGGGGGTGGGGGGACACATGTCAGAACAGGATGGATCTACAACCAAGGGAGGAGAGGGAGATTGCGTACCTAGACGAGGAAACCATTCGGACCGCCAATCTGCCAGAGCCACGTCGAATTTATCTATCGTTGCGAACTCACTCTCAGGGACTTCCAGGTCTACATCGGGGCCAAATGCATGATAAATCCGTGTGAGGATGATAAACAGGTCGACTTGGCTGTGCAGGCGTAGCTCAGACTGTGCTACCGTGGGAGATAATGTGAAGGTATTATGGTTGGTTATACTATAGTCTTCGTGGATTATTGGGGGCCGTCCATATGCGATAGAGAAATGATGCTCCAGTGTCTGAACTACATTAGTATAGCAACGGCAGGAGGTAGCGGCAAGGTATGGTGCTCACGTAAAGAAGATACCAGAGTCGCGCCTGTTCCGTGTGCTCGGGAGAGCCCTGCGCTGCCTTTCGGTAGGACTGGTGCAGACCTCGCTCGGTCGCAATGCGCACTGCATATCCAGAGAGCTTCCAGCTAACATCGGCCAGCCAGAAAGCTCCAACGCACAATGCGCGCAGGTCGTCCAAGGTGTGGTGTCGGTCGAGCATTGATTCTGAAGCTAATCTGGCGAATTCAGTGTAACAAGTGTCGAACGTCCGCTCTTTGTTTGGCATGTGAAGGGCTGTAACGGCAAGTATGGCGGCTGAAAGCATTGAAGAAGAGTTTCGAACCGAGGTCAAGTCCTTATGTACCAATGCGATGCCATCCCATAGATAGCGATTGAGGACTTGGTCGAAATAGTAGAACAGCTCCTCTGCCTCTTGTAAATCTATCACACCTCTTGAGATGAAATCGGTCACCCGATCTGAGGCGTGCTGGCGCTCGGGCGTACCAGCCTGAATATCACTCAACTGTGTCACTTCATACAAGCTCCCCATGGGTGCTGTGACGAGGGAAGAGGTACCATTCTCCTCTCTTTCAAGTGCGTACTGGGACTGTTGTGAGAAGCCCTGAGTAGTTCCTCTGGGGATTTCGGGCACTGTATTACTCCCATGGGTGTCAATGTGTTCCGCTATTCCGTCATTGGCCGTAGTCAAGCCAAGGTCCTCTGTCGATGCGGTGGATGCTTTGCGGTCCCTCTTCTTAGGCGGGGTATCATTCGCTTTGCCTGCCGTCTGGTAATATGTAAGCTCTGGCAACTGGGCCTTTCGAAGTAGGTCCGACATGGCCAGCTCAATTGTCGATTTCCATCTAAGTGATACGACCCGTACAGTTAGCTATCAAAAAGCCAACCCATCAAAATAAGAAATTACAATGGTGGGACAGAAGGCGGGGGTTGCAATTTACTCTGCTTCGTCGTCTAGCAACGTCTGCAGGCTCTTGTTGACGACGCAGTCCAAGCCCATGCGACGGCATCTGTTGCAGCTGGACTCGCCAACTTTCATATCACATCGAACTTTATGTCGCTTGCATTCTGTGCAGGCACGGATACGCCGAGAGATTTTGGGGATGTGTTGTTGTCTTTGATTCTCCGGGGTGGAATGCGGGAAAGTGCCCTGAGGCGACGAGGTGGACGAGGCATCGTCGTTGGCATCGAAGTGAAGGCGACTGCGTTTCATGATGTAGATATTGTTAGGCCGTTCATTGTTAGGCTAGTGGAAAGGTGATTTCCTGGTGGGGGGGGGGTGGATGTTCCTAGAGTGAGGCTTTTTTTTCTTTGAGACTATGACACATGAGAGAAAACAGAGGAGGGGGGAAGAGCGAGCGGGGGAGAGGAGCAAAGCCACTAATCGCAGGTTAGTCAGTCAATATCGTGGGTCAGTCACTAGCGGATAATAAATGCGATTTGTTTTCCTGATGGAAAGAGAGGGGAATCTTCTCCCCGATGGCCCGGCCTAGCCTCTGGGCGGGTTGGCCTTGCAGCCTGAGAAGTCCATTCTTCATTGGGGGTTGTTAAGTCATGCTACGTACCAGGTACCCAGTAAGATCACTCACTCCTTGTAAGTTACCTACCGAGGTCCTTAAGAATCGTCCAGGTACATGTACTGGTACATAGTTGTACATGATCAAGAGAGCGTGGGGGGTGGAAGCTAGTCCTGAATAGGACTAGGTTCACGAGGCAGCTTCCAACGCTCTTTCTTCTCTTCGGTTTAAGAGGGGGAAAGACTGAATTTTTAGCTGCCTCCCCATATTACTCCGTATGGATTACTTGAATCCACTGGAGATAGATAAGGCACACCTTCGTAGGAAAAATCTTATGCAGAACATGAGATCATCTTCCTTCTCCCCTAGGCCTTGCCTAGATTGATTGATATACCCAACGAAATGTGGCTATTGAGGAGAGGATCCATACACGAGAAGGTCTTTCTTTTACTCTCATTTACATCCCCTTCACTGGAGCTGGAATTACCATTGAATCTCGAGCGATAAGATAATCTCATTATTATGACTAATTTTTAGAATATTTATTGTACTTTCATTATTATTATTATATATTTTTTTAGATGATGATAATAATAATTAATACATAGATATATATATTATTAGTCAAATGATGCGAACTTGTTTTGACCCGGAATTTTTTCCATCTGGGAATTATTATTTTTTCTTGAGCCATGAACCTTCGGAGAGCACGTGGGCTTTTTGTTCCTGCGGTGCCAACGTCCCAACCAACATCGTTTGCATTGCATCCAGTAGAATTTAATTATCCGTTTCGTCAGGTTCTATTGGTACACGGTTCTCCTACCAGGTTTGATGGTGGTCGGACCGAGGGCCCGCTGGTGATCAGTGGGAGAAGGGAGGAACCATTCCTCCCCATGGTGTAGGGACTGCCATGATCTGGGGCGACAATGTTGTTCACGGGATTTTTGGCAATTCTCATTGGTCCCCGTTGGGAGGTGTTGATTTCCAGGGCTAATCAGGTGCTACGACCGACTTGGCTAGTCTAGATTTGTTGGCTGCGGTGATCGCCGGTGGGGTTGTCAAAGGGATGTATGAAAGGTCATGAGCACATCAGCTGTCTCTGCATCAGGTCGCCCTGATACCCAACTCAGAGTAGAGGACAAGGGGATTATTTCTATTCCGAGTAGACTTTCGATGGTTCCGAATCGTTTTCCGTAGATTTTATCCCGATCCTCTTGTTGTGGTACCGAGGATCAGTGTAAATCGTCAATATATATCTTCCGGATGCGGGCCGTTGGAAAGAACGCATTGTAAAATCCAGCATGTCAAGAACCATCCACCCTGAGAGTATAGGTCCAGCGACGACCTTTTACACCTGGTTTTATCCACCAGCGCATTATTAGTACCATACGTTCTCCCCTTCTCTAACAAATATCTCCCTTTCCCCTTCTCCGTAAGATGGTTGGATCTCGCAGTGCTGGTGAGAGTGAGAGCCAAGCATTCTTTCTCGACCGCGATCTTTTGCTGTTTTCAGTTCCTACCTTGCACCATATCATGGACAGACGCAACATCCTCGAAACATATATACTACTAGAGTAGAACCTGACTCCAAATTACTGTGGTTGATTTTAGAGGCTTCAAACATAAGCTAGGATGATGATGATGGTGATGCGTAATGACGCACGTAGTACCTGTGACGCGGGCGGTTCTCTCAGCCATCAAGCATCGCGTAAGGATGTCTGAAGACACCCATTATTTCCCACATATTTAGATACATAGGCAGGTACCCACAGTTGATAAATTCAAGGGTGACATTCAATGGAAGATCTAGGGTAACAACTCTGGTAGAAATCGGACTTCCCTTGAAATGAAGAGAAATGACGAGAATCCGTTGAGCCCGGTTGATCACGCCCACAACCACAACCACAACCACAGTTCTGTAGCTCTGATATCTAGACGTAGACCAATAAGGATTGGATCAACCGGCGGATCAACCACCCAAGTCCGGCATTTGTAGTACTGGAGACGAACTCAAAACGGGGCCAAACACACATCATTGATTGATCATTCGTGGTTGATATGCTCTATCCCTTCCCAATCCCACTCGAATCGATTATTCATATGCAAGGGACGACTGGCGCTTTCGGTTTCATCCTAATTCCATAGCTACAGCATTAGCTGTTAGGAGGCTGTGAGCTTGATTGAACCCCCGACAGAAGTTTGATAGAGTCAAGCTGTCATGATTTCTTTGATACTTTAGGTGGGTAGATTCGGAAATATTTGTGATTTATTCTAGGATGGAAGAAACCTCTCGATTAAAAGACAGCGTAGAGAATATAATTTCAAATACGTTCAAAAAACAATAATAATGATAATAATAACCATCATCATCATCATAAATAATCAAATTATTGAGTTTCTACGTGGGTGGAATGACCGTTGTTGCAATATGAATGAAATCAACCACACTCAACAACAGGATGGGTCGAAGGAGGAAAGGAGACGTCTCGAAGGGGGGGGGGGGGAGACCTTCAGATAAATCATGACAACCGCAAAGTGGATTGGAATGTCCATCAGTCAATGTTTGATTTGGATTTCCCAGAGTATAGGGGAAGGAATTATGGGGGTGGATAAAGTACGCGTTGGAGGACGAGGCGCGTGGGAAGTGAAAATGAACAAGAGCGAGGAAAAGAGAGAGGGAAAGAAGGGACAAAAACAAGATGGAACCAACCAAATCTACCGAGAAAAGAAATTCCCACATTTATTTAAATTATAAGAAGAAGTAAAAGAAAGAGATATGAAAGGGAAAAAAATAGAGAAAAGAAAAAGAAAAGGAAAAAAAAATAAGACTAAGGGAGAGAGCGAAAAAAAAAAACGCAAAAAGGAAAAAAAAAAGAGGACGAGGGACTTGACGTGTTGTGTCTGCTCTGCTTGCGAGTGATCTTGTGTCAACACCCGCTGCCCTATAAAGCGCGGATGCCCCGCGGCCTTCCACCCCTTCCGCCGTCAACTGCTTTCTCTCTTCTACTTCCCATCCACGATCCACCTTTCTTGACCATCCTGTCGCGTCTTGTAGACTCTTCGATCAATCTTCTAGCTTCATCATCAATCTAAACTAACATCACCTTCCTTTCATCATGCCTCCCAAGAAAGCTTCCACCACCGCGACCAAGAAGACCGCCTCTGGTCACGCTTCCTACCGTGGTATGTTTTTTTCTGATCTTGCTTCACCACCACATCGCGTCGTGATGATCTTAGTATTGTTCCTGTCGCGAATGACTGCTGATTCTTTTAATATAGATATGATTAAGGATGCTATCCTGAATGTGAGTAAATCACGTTGTCCCCGAGGCGGCTTGGGTCCTCGGGCGCTGGGTCGAACCAACTCCCGACCGTGACACGTTCACCTGGGGATGACCCCCCAACGCGCCGTTGGATCCCCCCTTTTTTGACCTCAAATTGGTCGCTGACTTTATCTTCCTTTAGCTGAAAGAGCGAAATGGTAGCAGGTATGTTTGTCGTCCTTGATCTTCCCCTGCAGGGTGCCGCGTCCTCGGCGACGTGGCATCCCAGCAACCTGTCCTTGTCGCGTTTAATGCTGACAGTTTCGCAACAGCCGCCAGTCCATCAAGAAGTATGTGATGGCCAACAACAAAGTCAGCTCTGCCTCGCAAGCTGCCTTTGATGTCCAGTTCAACAAGGCGATCAAGGCTGGCGTCGAGAAGGAGGAGTTCACTCAACCCAAGGGTAAGTTCTTGCATTCTCCCATGTTTCACCCCACCCATATCAATACGCGTTGATTCATATCACCATGCTGGATGATCTTAACTTCATTCTCCATCACATCACACATTGTAATTTTTCTTCTTTGAAATTTTTTTCTTCTTTATTCATTATTATTTTTGTTGGGGGTGGCTCAACTAACGCGTCTTACCTGTAGGTCCCTCTGGGCCCGTGAAGCTCGCCAAGAAGGAGGCTGCTCCTAAGGCTGCTGCTCCTAAGGTATGTGTCTTGATTATGCTTGTCGCCGTCGACATTCGTCTTTGAGAATAGAAGACGAGGCATCTAACTCATGAATAGAAGACTGCTGCCAAGACTGGCACTAAGAAGACCGTCGCCAAGAAGACTGAGAAGGCCGAAAAGCCCAAGACCACGAAGAAGGCCACCACCACCACTGCGAAGAAGCCTGTTGGTCGCCCTAAGGCCAACACTGCTAAGCCCCGCAAGGCCTCTACTGCTGTAGGTCATCCTTTTCTCCTTCCCGACGCTCTTGTACTAATTTCAAAGCAGGCTCCTGCTATTGTCGATAAGCCCAAGGTCCTCGGCACCACCAAGTCCGGTCGCGTGACCAAGACAACGGCTAAGCCTGCGCCAAAGACAACCAAAAAAACGGCAAAGAAGGCATAAGTGCCACGTCTTGATGGCTGCTTGACTTTTGTTTGTTTGTTTTTATGCTAAGTTTGGTGCTTGCGATGTGTCTTCGGGTTCTTTGTTCTGGGCCATATCCCCCCCATCTTTCTTCGGTTGTAATTTTCTTTTCGATTCCTTATCCTCTTTTTGTGTTGATGCGGTGATTATTCCTGGGATATGTGGATTGTCTTTGTTTTCATTTGATGTTTCTTTCACTGGCAGGGTTGGCGTCTCGCGGTGGATCTTCTATGGACTGAGTTCTGTGGTTACTTATTGTGTTTTCGCATGCGCGTCTAAGGACGATGCTGTGCTGAGGAATGGAAATGCTCGACTACGCTTTTTTAAACCGAATTAGTCTTTCAACTTGTAGCTTGTCCATGTAGATGGCTGATAAAGTTGCTGGACACCTGTTGGGGGTGTGAGGTTCCATCAGAGGTATGACAGCGGACCCTGGAGCTCCCATGCATCCACGGGTTGCGGTGGAGCGCGTATTTGCGGCACGTTAAATCAGCGTCTTCCGTCACACAACGCCAAACATCCACCACCACCTCCGAGCTGTGTCTGTTCCTGGTATATTCGATTCGACCGTCAACAATCATTGGTTAATAATAGGCAATCAATTGAATCATAGGGTTATCATCTTCAACCATGCTCTGGGTGGTTTAACCCCTTCTAAAGCTATTGGAACATGGTCAGGCGCAGCAGGTTGCTGGTCCGCTTCCAAAAATAGGCAGCAACTAAGTGCACCAATCATGATCCGCTTGGAAGCATTATTATTTCCCTTGATATACACAAAACAGGGCGACGATTTAGCTTGGTATTATTGGCATTTGTATTGAACGAAGGTATAATAAATCAGAATACCGGAAATGTTTATTTATCACTTTAATAACCAATGAATCAACTATTAAACTTACTTACCTAGGTACCTATCTAGAAGGTACCTAGGGTAATACAGATCAAACGACATTGAAGGTGATTGCGTCAAGGGAGAGAGGAGAATTGTTTGGGGGGGGAAAGCAGTGTGACGTTGGCACTTGTCCATCATGTATATGAAATGTAAGTGTAATAATACTTCATTCCAATCATGGATGGATGATAATGGATTCTTCCTGTATTTCACCCTTAATTATTCCTACTTCTCACTCTTCATACGACGACGACGACTACTACTACGGGGGATAATAAACCCCGACAGGTGGATAACTAGCATAGACTTTCATGTACTTATCATGTCGGATCAATGTACAGGATGTCAGTTGTCATGTTTCTTTCTTTGCATGTTTTGCCACTTCACCTTCCAGGTCATCCGAATATTAGGTACCCCCCTGTGATCGCAAGATGTCGGAATTCAATTAATCCAGTGCTATTTCTTACTGAAGTACTTACCTACTTACTACCGGAATTATTGCAGAATTGGGAGAGTAGCTATCTTAGGGTACGAATGAACGAACTTGAATAGGAACCTCATTTTTTACCCAGAGAAATGTTTAGCCAGATAAATAAATAATAGATAGATGTCCATGTACATTCATTTCCTTTAGTTCACTCCAAGATACTACCTAGTATTAACAATCACCATCAGAATCCACTGTGTATTGTCCTTGTAATCTTGAGTGGAGCGGGATGGAACCATCGGAGGCAATGGACGAATAACTTGTCTTTTCCCCCTGCTAAGATTGGGGAATTTTCTCTTTAATAACAACAGAATCATCAATCATAAATGAAGGGGGAGAGCGAAGAAGATTTCTCTCCTCTTCTCCCCCCTAGGAGCATCATTATCATCATCATAATTACTTTATCATTTGATTTTCATCCCTGTCTGTCACTAACTAAACTAGGGGCGACAGATTTACCTACCTAATGCAATAAATAACCAACTAATACCTGGAGATACCCGTTCATTACGCCAACAATACTCTCTCCTCCGTCGCTCCGTCGCTCTCATTCTCAACTCTACTCATTCACTCTTCATCCATTCCATAATTTCCTCCCTTCTCTCTATCTCTCTATCTCTCTCTCTCTCCCTCTTCTCTTCATACCCCCATTATTCACTCCACTTTCTCCATAATACCCTTCTCCTCAATATTTACGACCATCTTTTTTTTCTCTCTCTCTTCTTCTTCTCCCCTTTCTTTCTTTTTTTCTCTTGTTGATCTCCTTCCCATATATCGATCCTCAAGATCGACACGTCGCCTGCGCTGGACTGCCTGCCCGCCCGCTCCTCCCGATACTTACTCCCTGTCCTTGGCCCTGAACATGCCTGTCGGTCGCTAAATAATCTGCCTTGTCGGCTGGCTATCCCACGTCAATCCATAATACCAGGAACCAGGTTCTTGCACTTTTGATCGTCGACTTCTGGAACTGCCGCTACCACTCCACCCCCCTTCCTTTCTACGATATCGACCCATCATCCTCGCTCCCGCTGTCTACCCAACAGCCACTACCACAGCTCATCGAAAGGTACCCTGGTGGTCCTCTTCTCCTGATAAGCCGGCATACACCGTATCATCCCTCTCGTATATCGCCCCGTCCTCCCTGGGCTCTGCGCCGCTTCTCAGAGTCCAGACGACCATGCCGTCGTTTTCCAATGATGGCCCTTATCAGACCGCTATGGCCACCCCCCCTCGTTCCTTTGATTCGCCACAAGGGAAACAACACGATAAAGCCTCTGTAGGAAACACATTCTTATGGACAAATTGGCCCAATGGGGACTCGAACCACCTCGATGCTCCCGTCCATGACCGTCAACATCTTACAAATGGTAGTGCCTACTCTCCGAATGGACCTCGATCGAGCGCCAGTTCTTACACCCGAGACTTACCGCACTCCAAGGATGGAAGTATACATTCGCTAGCAAATGGATCCATCCGAGATCCACGCGATGGAGGTCGGCTGTCCATCTCCTTGGATCGGGATTTTGCACGAAAGTCTACTGATACTGGGTTTGGGCCTGGTTCGGCGGCGGCATCCGTAACAAGTTACCAACCCAATGGGACACCGTTGAGCCCTCGACCCTTGAACGGGAAGGCTCTCACAAATGGCGACATTTCCCGGCCATCCGTCGATGGCCTGGTGTTCTCCGACTCAATGCCCAATGTCTCGGCGGCACGCCTGTCTAGTTCTCAACCGGATGAGGCTGGTCGCCTTTCCCCGGATCCGGATCGACTGTCCCCTTCTCCGAAAGGTCCTCACCGATATTCATCCCCTCCAGTTCCATCTGGCATGGACGGAGGCAGCCAACAAGACCCCAGTCTTCGACAACGACATACGTTACAAGTTCCTAGAAATCCGAGCAATCGTCGAAGTAGTCGAGACCATTCGGAAGACGCGGCTTACGCCAGTGGTCGGCTGTCTCCCACGGGAGGTATGCGCCGTACCTCCCTCAGCCTGGCTCGACGAGTGAGCAGAACGAATCGTTCCGACCATACCGATGACATTCATCTCGACGAAGAGGCCGCTAGATGGGCAGAGGCTATTAAACAAAAGAGAGCCTCTCGCAGGCGGCGTCGGGATGATGACGATGACGACCGGGTCATTGTTGGAACTAAGGTCGACCAGAACCATGTTAATTGGGAGACTGCATATAACATGCTCACAGGAATCCGGTTTACCGTCTCGAGAATCAATGCCAAGATGGATAGAGAACTGACCGCGGCTGATTTTGAAGCCAAACACAAGTTTTCGTTTGATATGTATGTCTCCCCGCCTTCTTGGATCTACTAAACTTTTTGTTTTTGTTTTATTGTTTATTAATTCAAATGTGCGCAGAACTGGAAATGAATTGACGCCCTCTGCCAAATACGATTTCAAATTTAAAGACTATGCTCCATGGGTTTTCCGGCACCTGCGTACGAAGTTCCGCATAGACCCTGCCGACTACTTGATGTCACTCACAAGCAAATATATCCTGTCTGAATTGGGTTCCCCCGGCAAGAGTGGAAGCTTCTTTTACTTCTCGCGGGATTACAAGTACATCATTAAGACAATTCATCACTCGGAGCATAAACTACTACGAAAAATCCTTCCGGAATATTACAAACATGTCGAGCAGAATCCAAACACGCTCATTTCCCAGTTTTATGGGCTTCACCGTGTTAAAATGGCATATGGTCGCAAAATTCACTTCGTCGTCATGAACAACCTTTTCCCGCCTCACCGTGATATCCACCAAACCTTTGACCTGAAGGGCTCCACTATTGGCCGCGACTTGCGAGAAGATGACTTGGAGAAGAACCCAAGGGCCACTTTGAAGGATCTCAATTGGGTCCGTAGGAATCGCCAGCTACAATGCGGTCCCTCCAAACGGGATTTTTTCCTCGCCCAGCTGGAACGCGATGTTGAGCTATTAAAACGGCTGAAGATCATGGATTACTCCCTTCTTGTAGGTATACACGATTTGGAAAGAGGGAACGAAGAAAAGCTCCGCGACAAAACGCTTCAAGTTTTCCAACCGGGAGGGGATCGGGAAGATGATTCAAAAACGAATATGCTTATGCGCACACCTTCGAAGTTGGAAAATGAACGCAAGGCTCGAGAGCTGCGAATGCTGATCAAACGAGAGCGCCCAGTGCCCCTTGATAAAGCAACTGCCAAAATGCCGGAGGAAATCTTAGATGAAAGGAAGTTCCATGTCTTCTATTCAGATGATGGAGGGTTTCGAGCTACCCATGAGAATGGTAATCCCGGGGAAGAGATCTATTACCTGGGAATCATCGACTGCCTGACACACGTAAGTTAACCACCGAAAAAGCAACCCCCCCCCCCCTCCCGTCTTCTTATTCCATGTGCATGGCTAATCAGGGAACAATGATCAAAAGTACGGAACTGTCAAAAAGATAGAACACTTCTTCAAAGGTCTCTCCCATGATCGAAACCAAATCTCCCCAATACCTCCAGAAAGCTATGGAGACCGGTTTGTCAAGTTCATCCGGGGCATCACAATGTCCAAAGAGGAAGCGGAACGGCACCAAGAATCACGAGAGATGGGTAGACCATCTGCCGAGCGCACCCCCTCCGTTGAGCGCACCATGCTCGCAGCGGAGAGGGAAGCGTCCAAGGATGGATCAGTGGCAGCCCAGCCGAGGACCTTGTCAACAGTTCGAGAGCCGGGTGACACAGCTGGTACTGGCCAGGCCTCGACTCTTCCCATCGTGGATGAAGCTGGCGAGGCTAGTAGTGTTGGTGGACAAAGCCAGCATAGTCGGCAAGGTCCTCCGCAAGTCATCGATAAGGAGCTGCCACCGCTCCCAAACCACCATACTTCGCACCTGGCTGGCAGAGAACAGGCGATCGCCTATTAAATCGCTTCCAGTAACCTAAAATCGGTTCGGTCTTTCCGAATCTCGTGAGAAGAATTGGGTTGATTCTCATGTGCCCTTGTTCGCAGTTGATGACGTTTTCTTTGATATCATAATTTGGCGCCAACCTCCTTGTTTCCTGCATGACGACGCATTTCCTCCCACTACCATCTCGGAAACCACTTCAATCGTGCTCATGGTCCTATGATTGATGTGTGTTTCGTTTCTCTTTGCCTCTGGATGTATTCCACCTGGCTGGTCAGGGCTCTCTCTATCTTGCACTCTATATCCCCCCCTCTCTTCCACCCCTCTGTTATCTCTGTTTGGATCGCAGACTGTCCACCCTTCTTTATCCATATTTTTCTTGCTAATTTGTTCAATCACCTCCCACTTTTTGCTGACCATACAAGCATTATTTGATCATGTGTACCATCTTTTGAAACACATCGACTTTTTTCCTTTATTTCAAACTATTTTCATCTTCTTGTCCACTACTCTTGATTGCTACCCTGTCTGACTTACGAGATCCTTGATCAAAATTCAAGTCCGGTGTCGACAATGGGCGCGCCTTTTGAATACCCCAAGTCTATATTGCGCAGTGTCACATACCTCGCTTTTCTTTTCCCCGTCTTTCCTTTGTTCAGCTACTAAACCACTCAACAACACTGAAGGATCAGAACGCTGATCCTATCCCGTCTTTTTGACTATTTGCTACTTTTTGTCTCACCCGTTCCAAATCTTTTCCTTTGCATTTATACCTTGTTCAGCACATTGTTTGGCATGTGTGATTTCTGTTCCCCTTGTATACATGGTTGGGAGAAGCGAATGCGTTGTTTCTGCATCATCTGCAAGCTTAAGCGGTCTTCATTATGCCTTTTTGTCTTTCTTTTCTTTCTTAGTCTCCAGATGTTTGCCTGTGTTTTAGAAGATCCATAGAAGACGTCTTGACTAGTTTGTACTTAGAGAATTGATACCAATACGTTCTTGTTCACCCAGGCTGGTGTATATCTTTGAAGAAGATAGTTTTTCAACTATGGTAGAGATATCCCGTAGATTTCTTGAATGTCTCTTGGATTCCTCGAAGGCGACTTTTTTTTTTTTAAAAAAAAGGGGTTCATTTTAGTCAATATCTAGACCCATCCGACCCTACCTAAGTGGGAATATCCTTTCGTTGCTTGAATCAGAACCTTGACGCCCGTGTATGTGTAGAGGAAGAAGCACGTGAAAAAGAAATAGATGACAATGGGCAACTGGAACAGTGGCAAGAAACACAGCAGATACCAGGAACTGAACAAACCGAACGCCAGTTCACAGCAAAAAAAAAAAAGGAGGGAGAAATGACGGTCATGAAGATTATGGTGTTAAGACAAGGTTTTTAGAAGAACAAGAACAAGACAATTGTCATGAAGGTCAGAAGGAAGTTCAAACTGATGAAAAAAAGATTATTCAGCTTTGCCCTGAGTCACTTTGGCAGCCTGAATGGCGGACATCTTCTGAGTCCAGCTTTGGGTGGGTTGCGGCTTTTTGACGGTACGAAGATCATCAGTAGAGAAGCCTGAGATGCGCATGTTGTAGTTTCGTTCGAGGACCAGCTGAATGTCACGAATCTCAAGCGTCGACGAGGGGCGGAGTTTGGCAAGGCGGCAGGCGGCGGTGATCACATCATCCACAAAGTCATCTGCCATTTGAAGAATAAACTGGGGATTTCGATTAGTACATTGTTTTTGGGGGGAGAGAGAGAAATGATAAGAGGGCAGAAAGTCAAGTGCTTACCTCCTCAGCATCAGGGGTCAGTCCTTCGCCTTCGCCTCCGCCGGTGACCTGACGAACAAGGATATCGAGCATCTTCTTGCTTAGAACACGTTGACCCTCACCTTCAAGGACGTAGCCGGGGTGTTTCTGGATGGCGGGCTGGCCCATCATACCCATCGCACCGTGACTAGGGCCCCCGGACAACGATGGTCGTGCTGGGGACATTGTGACGGGCTCGGGGGGAGGGACGTTCAGGTTCTTGGGAATGGCCATATTGATGTTGCGGGCGTTATTTTCGGATGATCGATTGGACATGGGGTGTGCGTGGGTATTAGCTGCAGGTTGTGTCATGGCCTGCTGCTGCTGTTGCGTCATAGCACTGTTGTTAGCCGCATTGTTGTTTGAGTAGTTCTGAGCCGCCTGCGCCATGGCGGCTTGTTGCGACAAAGGACGAGGTGGGCCTTGAACGTTGAGGGGCTGTGGGGTCTGCGTGGGCGTGGGAACATCTACACCAGGGACTGGCGCCTGAGTGAAAGTGACCTGGGAACCGGGTGTCCCCTGTTGCATCGGCATTTGCTGGGATTGTTGTGGAGGTGGCGGGGGAGGCTGTTGTTGCTGCTGTTGTGGGGGTGGTGGTTGCGGCTGTTGTTGTTGCTGGGGCATGGTTGGGGCGGTCGGCGTAGCGCCTGAACCTTGTGCGGTGGGAGTTTGACCTTGCTGAGAGGTCGATGGGGACATGGCTGTCTGGTGTGCCTGATTTCGCGCGGCACTGACTGCGGACGTGATGGTATGTGGTGCTGGTGTTGGTGCTTGCCCAGGAGCGATGGGACCCGGAGCATTCGTTGGACGACCATCGGCTCCTACTCCGGCTGCAGGAGGAGGGGCGCCTGTCGGGGGAGGAGCCCCTGCATTGACTGGGACTCCTGCTCTTTGTTGGTGCTGCGCCTTGAAGTTCTCTTGTTGTTCCTTAAACTTGGTCAGAAACTCCCCGCCTTCGCGATATAGTTTCTCGGCCGCCATCTGGCGACTTTTGAATTCTTGTACATCCTCCTGGGTCATATTCCCCGCGGTCTGCCGTTGGGAAAATTGATTTCGGATCTCATTCACTCGAGCGCGACCGACCTCCTGCTTCTGAAGGGCGATGCCGTATCGCAACTTGGCTTCTGGAAGCCACCCCTGGGCCTGCTCGTTGCTGATGCTGGGGGGAAGGAAGAAATTAAGGCTGTTGACTTTTTGTTGAACCTGCGGAAAAAGTTGCTGGAACGACTGGGGATTGACGGACTGTGGGCGTGGGATCGGTTGTCCCTGTTGCACGACGGCGGCGGCCTGAAGCTGTTGCTGTTGTTGCATCTGGCGATTCTGTTGGAAGGCTCGCATTCCCTTCATCAGATTCTGCGAGATAGTAGCAAGGCGGGTGTGAGCGGTCTGATATTCGGTACTCTGGGGGTCTCTATTGTTGAGAATCTCCCAGAAGTTACGAACCACTTGAGTGTGCTGATTCTTCTGTTGCTCGTTAAGATGCGGGAGCTTCTGGACCTGATCGGTCCGGATTAGGTTGGAGGTCTGAGGGCCCATTGGCTGGGCGGATGGAGGAATTGGTTGAGCGCCCTCCATGATGCAATAGTGAGCTTAACAGGCTATGACGGGTTATGAGATGGTGACGATGAATATAGGGTTGTCGGGAGGAGGCAGCCCGGGGGATGTCGGAGAGTTGAGGTGTTATATAGATTGAAGTTGAACCCTACAGATGTGTGGACACTGAGATAGAGAAAGGCAAGAGAATTCAAGAGGGTAGCAATCGAGAGGACGGGACAAACAAGACCTCGAGAATCGACTTCAGGCCGCGCGCAGGAGGAGATGAGGTTCCGGTTGAGTTGGAAGTCGGACGCAGAGCCGCAAGTCTTGGCATTTGTTTCCCCCGACGAGTGGATCATACAATAAAATAGATATAAAATAGAATCATAATACGTATTGGAAAAGAAATCATTTCATTATAATCATCACATCGTATCTCCACTCAGAATCAGTGGAGTATGTATACCCCCTTCTCTCCAATCCATCCTCCCCTTAAATAATTGATTCCTCCCCGACAAGTTGTTGGGCGGAACAGCTCTCTCTCTCTCTCTCTCTCTCCCCCTCCCCATCAAGTCATTCCACAAATCCAATATGAATGGGAATTCTCCAGTCACAAAAAGGAGACGGGAAAAAGGTGGTCCCTTCCCCAAGGGGCGTTTTCAGAGAAGTTACAGCAATGTACGACTCTGGCCATCGCGGCTTATAGAAGCATCGCGCATGAGGGGCTTCTTCTGGAGAATCAAAAAGTCCAGCAGCAGAAGAAGAGGAACAAGACGACAGAAACCCTTCGAGGTTCAAGGAATATCCGTTCAGCTGATCAACCCTCCAAGATCCCGTTCCATCCCACTGACACGGGCTTCTAAAGCCCGTTTCCTCCTTTCCAGCTCTCGAACTTCCTCCATTTCTCGCTCAATATCCGCATCTGTCACTTCCGATACTTCGGCATGAGATTCGACTCCAGTATGAAACTCATCATAGTCGTCACCATATGAACGACTCATCCTCTCCAATTCCGCCGTATTGTTAGCGACGCGATCTTCGAGCTCGAGAAGCGAGTTGGAGATCACTTGATGCCGATAGCGAAGATTCGCAATCTTGTCTTGTGCACCTGCAACAGGGCTGTGAACAGCATCAGCAACGACCCTCCTCATTAAAAGATTAAATATCAACCGGGGGGGAGGTGGCGTACTAGACATTGCATAGGATCTCTGCGCCTCGGAGTAAGAGGTCAACATTGACTTCGCCTCGCGATCCTCTATTTGAGGAGGACCCGGTGGAGCGTTTTATCTCCTCCATCATATCGGAGCCTAGGACTCGGGCGACGGCTGACTGATTTCGGTTGTTCCGGGCAGAGTAGATGCGACTGGCCATGGATTCACCTTCTTGTTCTGGCGGGAACGTGGTACCCCGACGCGTGGCTCGGCGTTGGGACAAGTTGGAGGCCTTGGTGGAGGGGTCTGTTTGGAAAAGTGCCCTTTCATGGGTCTCTGTATCGCGAATTAAAGCGGTGATATCATGGGAGCCCAAGAGCGCGTTGGTGAAGATCCGTGGGCGGGGAAATCTGACGGCAAAGGCCGTTGGTTAGTAGGTGGTAATTTTGATTTGATCGGATGGTTGGGAGGACATACGAAAGGTCAGCAATAGCATTGGAGGAGAGCGAGATCTGCTCGAGGTGGCTGTCGAGGAGAGACATATTGTAGGGAGTTTATTATGATGTATGGATTGGAGGAAGAAGATCACCAGAAGTAAACAATAATATTAGTGAGGAGAAAACGCCAAGAGGAGAGCTTTGGTTGCCTGAGGTTTTCAGGCGTTTCCTTTCCCCTTCCAACTCTTCTTCTGGTTTCTGTTGAATAAATAAATTAAATTAAAAGAGTATGTATATATATATCATATCAAATATTAGGTACTAATTAATCATAAACCATAAATTCTCAATCAATAATAAATAAAATAGGCCCGATTATAATTATAGCTCACGTATACGAAGCTAAATTAGAGAGGTCAGCTGCTGCTGCTGCTGTTGTTGTTGAGTGAGGTGTGAAGCTCTCTTCTCGCCGGCTGAGTCAGCGCGCTTCCGTTGCTTTCTCTCTCCCCCAAAAGCAACTTGACTTGACATCACATCACCACCTCATCAACCTTCCCTCTTCCTCTTCCCCCCAACTCTCCCATCGTTCATCATCGTCTGATCTTCTCCCTTACCTCCCTCATTTCTTCCCTTGGTTTCTAGTTTCAATACCCTCCCGGTCACAGGGTCTCTTGTGTCCGTCTGGTGCTGTTTCTAACCTTCCCTTCCCCCTTCCTCTGCTTCCGGTGAACCACCAGCTGAGCTCCCACCGGTCCCCCAAATCCCCCAAATCCCGAAAAGATGCCGGCCGAGAGGCGTTCTTTGAGATCCAACAGCAAGTCAGATACATCGTCGTCTGCTAACGGCGACAAAGCTCGCTCCAACTCCCAGAATTCCGGCTCCAACAAGGACAAGGCCACACCCACCACCCGCGCCGCTGCCAGCAAGGCCAAAAACACCCGAGCCGCTTCATCGAACAACAACCAGAGCTCCAACATGGGTGAACAGCGAGACCAGCCACAGGCCAATGGCTCTGAGCCCACTGAGAATGGTGTAAATGGCTCGGAGGACGTGGAGATGGGAGAGGATTCGGCAGGTGCGCCTACATCCTCTCATAACGCCAGAAAGGATCGAAAAGGTGACGAAAAGATGACTGTTGTAGTGCCCCCGTCTAAGGGTTCGAGGTTAGCCGGCGAAAAAGGCCAGGACCAGGAAGGCGATGTCTCCATGGAAGGTGCCGAGGGCGATGAAAAGGCCGAGCCAGAGGTTGATCCTAAGGTTAAAGCCGTCCAAGGTGCGTGATCGTCAATCTTCCTCCCTCCAACTCCATTGGGTTATCCTCGTAACGATCCGGTGAGCTATCTCTAACAACATTCATCATTGTCCCATGGACGCAGACATCAAGACCAATTTCACACTCCTCGAACGCGCTGTCGCCCACTTCGACCCTAGATTCACCCTCCGCGTCCTCCGGTCGATATCCTCGATGCGCAAGCATATCACTGCCGAGGTTCTGGTGGAAGTCATTGTCGATACTTACCCTTCATCTAACCCCACGGCAACATTCCTTTTGGAGGCTATTGATCAGGCTGATGCGTTTGAGAGTGCCACCAAGATGGATATCGAGTCTGATAAAGCCAAGTTACCGGCCAAGGAGTCTTTGCCTGAAATTGATACCTATCTGTCTATACTCGTCCAGATCTACCTGTATGACCGGAAGGATATCGAGAAGGGTGCACAGTTTTCAACGAACTTGATCGAGCGCTTGCGGACTCTGAACCGCCGCACCCTCGACTCGCTCGCGGCCCGCGTGTACTTCTATTACTCTCTTTTCTTTGAGCAGATCGCACCTCTGCCGCCGTCTCCAGCTGCCGCCGTCACCACTATTCGCCAGCCTTTGCTGGCAGCTCTCCGCACGGCGGTTCTGCGCAAAGATGTGGATACCCAGGCTACTGTAATGACGCTTCTGCTGCGGAATTACCTGTCTACATCCCATATTTCGCAGGCAGACCTATTGATCTCCCATAACCGTTTCCCGCTCTCCGCTTCCAACAACCAGATTGCTCGTTACCTGTACTACCTAGGACGCATTCGTGCGATCCAGCTGCAGTACACTGATGCACATGGGCATTTGATCAGCGCCACCCGGAAGTCTCCTTCCAGCCACAGCGCCCGCGGTTTCTATCAAGCTTCTCATAAGTTGTTGGTCGTCGTCGAGCTTCTGATGGGTGACATTCCGGACCGTGCCATTTTCCGCCAGACCACCCTGGAACGGGCCATGCACCCGTACTTCTTGCTTGTCCAGGCCGTCAGTGTAGGTGATCTGGATGGATTCCTGAACATTGTAAATACGCACAGTGCGACGTTCCGCAAAGATGGGACATACACCCTCATCCTGCGCCTTCGGCAAAACGTCATCAAAACCGGCATTCGGATGATGTCTCTGTCCTATTCTCGCATCTCCCTGCGCGACATTTGCCTCCGCCTGGGACTGGACAGCGAGGAGTCGGCCGAGTACATTGTGGCCAAGGCCATTCGCGATGGTGTCATTGAGGCCAGCTTGGACCATGAGAACGGGTTCATGAAGAGCAAGGAAGTTGGCGATATTTACGCCACGCGGGAACCCGGAGAGGTGTTCCATGAGCGAATTCGAGCCTGTTTGGCCCTTCATGACGAGAGTGTCAAGGTATGTCCACTTCCTGACCATCATGGTATTATAAGACCCTTTGGTGACTAACTTTATTCGTTTCACTACCAGGCCATGAGATTCCCTATGAATCAGCATCGTCTTGAGCTAAAGAGTGCCCAGGAGGCACGGGAGCGTGAACGGGAGCTGGCGAAGGAAATCCAGGAAGGAGACATGGATGATGAAGATGCCGGCGGCGATTTCGACGCCATCTAGTGAATTTTGCCAATTGTCTGAAATGTTCGGCCATTTTATAATCCTGCCATGCCCTTCACTTGAGTTGGGTCTCACGTTCCGGACGAAGGCTTTCCCCACCTTTTGTGTTCTATGAATTTCCGATTTTCATTATTCGGGTGTGTATGACGGGGAAATGTGCAGGATTAAGCTTACTGGCGTGATCTTCCATGTTTCCTACGGATATTTTTGCTGTTTCTCCTTGTCTTTCTTTCTTTTCTGGGTTGGGCGGGTGGACAGTTGTATCATGGACCACCGTCCATCCCACCCGTCTGTTGTTGTCTTGTTGGGGGGCGTGTGATCCTGGGTCCCATTGTAATTTCCATCATCTTTCTAGACAAGAGGTTTCTCGTTGACTGTCATTCTTCCGATCTCTTTAAATGCAAGTAATCAATTGTATATGGACTCGAGTTGATATCTGATACTAATAGAGAGCCTGAGCATGGTGAGACGAATGATTAGTCATCCGTCGCGACTTCGGCCGCACATCACGTGACCCGACGCTGTGCCGGGCAGTCACGGACGGCTGGTTCGTACCTTCCTTGTTGGAGCGCTTTTCCGCAATAATTTCTACTCGGCTTCCGTATTACATTTCTTAGCTCTCTTCCGTCTTATCTTCCTCCGCCTTCTATTCTTCTTCTCTCTGTCTTATTATTTTTGTTATTGTATTCTTGCCTTCCTTTTCATGCTGCACTCCTTTAATTAATTCTCCTCAACGCTCTCCTCCCTCCACCGAGCATGAGAGCTCGAACTCTCCCCGCCTCGGGGCTAGTCCTCTCTCGAGCGTCGTCCTCGCCTTTAATATGTTGTCAATGCCTTCACAATGACATCTCGAACCAGATCGCTCTCCAATCACGAAAATACCATCCTACTCGACGGAAGTCTGCCTCACCATTCGGTGCTGCAGTCTCCGCCGCCCAGACTATCTTCAAAGGGCTCCCAAAGGCACCGCCGGGCATTTCGGTTGACCCATTGCGGATGGTAGGTAAGGAACTTAAGTTTTTGACCAAGAACATCCGTCAGTTGCTAGGATCTGGCCACCCGACTTTGGATAAAGTAGCCAAATACTACACTCGAAGCGAAGGAAAACACATGCGACCGATGCTGGTGTTGCTCATGGCCCAAGCCACGGCATTGACTCCCCGAAAGGGTCGATCAAATGCTTCGTCGCCAGTCCCCGTCAATGATCCCATCTCCGCCCCCTCGATTCTGGCCGATAACAACCCCGACTTAAACCCCCTGGTATCGTCCTCTATGGAGGCGAAATACGACTTCGTTGGCGATGAGAATATCCTGCCAGGCCAGCGACGACTCGCCGAGATCACCGAACTCATCCACACCGCATCCCTGCTCCACGACGACGTCATTGATAATGCTGTTACTCGACGCTCCTCCAACTCGGCGAACATTCAATTTGGAAACAAGATGGCTGTCTTGGCGGGGGATTTCTTGTTGGGTCGCGCCTCAGTTGCCTTAGCACGCCTGAGAGATCCTGAGGTCACTGAGCTGCTGGCGACTGTGATCGCCAACCTGGTAGAGGGCGAATTTATGCAGCTGAAGAACACTGCTGCCGATGAAAAGCGCCCCGTCTTCACCGATGAGACCATCTCTTATTACCTGCAAAAGACCTACCTTAAGACGGCGAGTTTGATCAGCAAATCATGCCGGGCAGCTGCCATACTTGGTGATAGCACGCCGGAAGTGGTTGAATCGGCTTACTCTTATGGACGTAACCTGGGGCTTGCCTTCCAGCTGGTGGACGACATGCTTGATTACACCGTTACGGACGCAGAACTGGGCAAACCAGCTGGAGCAGATCTGGAGCTGGGTCTTGCAACGGCCCCTCTTCTTTTCGCTTGGAAGGATAGCCCTGAATTGGGTCCATTGGTGGGTCGCAAGTTTGGCCAGGAAGGCGATGTGCAACGGGTGAGTATATCCTGTCTCGTCTACTAGAGAACCTTTGGTTTTTTTTTTTTTTTAAAGCTTACAGCTGACTGTGATGGCAGGCTCGGGAATTGGTTTACAAGTGTGATGGTGTGGAGAAAACCCGGCAACTGGCGCAAGAATACGCCGACAAAGCAGTTGCTGCCATCAGTGATTTCCCTGATAGCGAAGCAAAGGCTGGACTTATTCAAATGTGCGAGAAGGCTATGAACCGGAGGAAGTAGATTTGAGTTCGCGATGTGAAAAAAAAAACGATGCCCTACGGAACAGGGGTTCCTCCGCTACAGTACCATGGTCGGGTTCGATTCTCAGATGCATAAACAACATGGAGATCATAGCCACGTGCGAAAATGGCGTTCTTTTTATTTTATTTTTTTTCTCTCTCTCTCTTGTCCCATGTTCTCCCACTGTACTACCACCTCTCAGCTGTGTATTATTGTTTCCTTCTTTTCTCCCCAGTGTACTTTCCGCCTACCCTTGTTTATTTTTATTTCGTTCTATTTCTTTTTCTTCATTTATTTTTTGTGTGTTTTCCCTGAATCTGTGGGAATAGAGGTGTTTGTTTATATATTATACAAGTAAAAGAATTTACGAGGAAAGATGAACTACAAATCAACAACTTGGAAGACTGGGAGAAAAGGCTCCGAAGTAGCTGGGAAGACATGCAAATTATTCCCTCGGTTCCAGCCCAACCGGGTTAAGATTGGTCGATCATTCCGGATCGGCAAGTACAATAATAATAATGGCAAGAATAATTAATAGTATAATGGCTAGAGTGTTCTCAGTATGGGGTGTCGGCCATTCTATTCTCTCCGATGGTCATTTGATCCATTTTGAAGCGAGGCTAAGAGCTGTTAGTACCTTGATTTTTGCAGTTACCCAATCGCGACACGGAAGGCTTCAGACTGAGTGATTCGGAGGTCGTATTATTATTATTGTTTTTGTGATTTAATTACCACGGTGTTCATTTCAAACCCACAATGATGTATCGAGTGGATCAATTTTGAGTATCTCTACTTGGTAAAGTTAAATTAACAAAGATATACATATACTTATATACCTACCTGATCTACTAACTGGTACCTCGTAAGTAGGACCTATCTGGACGTGGTTGAATCATCGATGACGGAACGTTGCGTTTCGCAGTGTGGGGCAAACAGAACGACCGGTGGGGCAGATTGGACGATTGACTGCCTGAGGAACCCAAGAATCAAGGTTGGACCAAACGGATCCAACGGGGCGCCCCATTGGTGGATGGAGCAGAAGTGACGGACGAGAAGAGGTACATCGGACTGTCTTGTCTCTTGTCTCTCTCTCTCTCTCTCTCTCTCTCTCTCTCTCTTACCCACACACACACTCTCTCCCTCCCTCCCCCCTTCTATTCTCTACTATATTCTCCTTCCCCTTCTTTGAAGGTCTCCTTCCCTCATCGGCTCAGTACATCCAGAGTCTCTAGATCCTGAACAACACCCGGCTTTTCTGGAAGTATTGACCTCATAATGATGGACCACCTGTTAATGTCACCTCCATCGTCGCTTTGATCCTGAACATCACTGCCTCCCAATGGGTCCATTCGCCAGCTTCCTCATCGTATACCTCCTCGGCGGACTCACTTTTATTCCTCTGGTCCTGTCGCTGCTTTTCCTCCATGCCTACCTGACCTTCCCGTCGCGCCCGCCGTCCAAGGACCTACCGCCATCCAGCCGTCCTACCCCAGATCTCCTCCGCCAACCCTCCGATGACCAGTACAGTCTAAAATCCGGCACCGACGAGCTGGCTGAGAAGTTCCATCGCACCCATGAAACCGATGTTGCTGCAGGTTATTTTGCCGTCTGTCGCGAGTATGTCCCTGGTGGAGTCAATGGGAAGCCGCCCGAGAGGACTACTCCGGCGGGCGAGGTGATCGCCGCAGAAAGCCCGAGCGTCTACCAGACTATGTACCGGAGTCTGTTCGATCGAAAACAGGCCCCTACAATCGAACCTTCCAAAAATAATGGAAAGAATGGCAAAAAGGCTCGTAATGTCTTTTATATTGTTCTTCGGTGCGTTGTACTTTCTCCTCTCTTTCCACCCACCGCCATCACCCCCGCGCTCTCTCTTATGCCTTGATCCCCTTTCGGATGGTCACGGATGCTGATAACAAATTATTCCGGGAGCTAGACATGGTCATTTAATGCTATATGATGATGCAAACCAGGTTGATGTTCGATACGTGATTTCGCTGGCACACCATGATGTGACTATTCATAGTGGCGGAGAGGGCGAAATTCCCGAAGGCGAACTATGGCTCAAGAGAAACGCCATTTGTCTCTCGCGACGGCTTGATTCACTGGGAGACCTTGGAGGCCCAACACCACCGTTCTTTCTATTTTCTGAAAACCTATCTGAAAAAGAAGATTTCTATTTCGCGATGCTGCAGAACCAGTCCCGTTTGTGGAAATCCCCTGATGCACCTCCCAGGCAGCAGCAATTCGACGTCAAGCATATCATCACCCTCGTTCAACGCCTACATTCCTCGGAGGAGCAGTTGCAGACGCGGTGGATCAATGCGGTCCTCGGGAGATGGTTCCTCGCCCTGTATCAGACCCCGCAAGTAGAAGACTTTATCCGACAGAAGATCACCAAGAAGATTTCTCGCGTCAACAAGCCCAATTTCATTAGTCGGATTGGCCTGCAGAAGATTGACATGGGAGAAGGGGCGCCTTTTATTATCAACCCGCGATTAAAAGACCTGACAGTCGACGGGAATTGCTGTGTTGAGACCGATATTCAGTATGCCGGCAACTTTCGGGTGGAAATATCGGCCACCGTGCGTATCGATCTGGGTCCCCGTTTCAAAGCACGGGAGGTGGACATTGTTCTCGCAGTGGTGCTGAAAAAGCTTGAGGGCCATCTATTGATCCGCTTCAAGCCTCCTCCCAGCAATAGAGCCTGGATCTCTTTCGAAACCATGCCAAATATGGTAATGGACATTGAACCAATCGTCAGCTCAAAGCAGATTACCTATGGAATCATTCTTCGTACCATCGAAAGTAGGATTCGGGAAGTGGTCGCCGAAAGCCTGGTGCTACCCTTCTGGGATGATATCCCGTTCTTGGACACCGCTGAACAACAGTTCCGTGGAGGGATTTGGGAGCGAGAGAATCCGAAGCCGAGTTCGCCTAAAGATATCCCGGATGAGTCTGGCGCATCGCCCAAGGCACCCAACACTAAACCCAATTCTGTGCATATGCTGAAAGCAAATGACGAGCGCACGAGGAGTGCGCCTGTACTTGCAGAACCCGTGCCTGTCACCATGAAGTCTCGGAAGGGGTCCAAAGCCTCCATGGTCGAACTCGAGCGCAGTAATTCAAGCGGCATATCGTCCGGAATTGAGAAGTTTGGTAGTTCACCGCCGCGCGCCATCCGATCTCAGACATTTTCCAACGTCGCTGACCCTGTGCTTACAACAGATAACATCAACGTTGATAAGGCTGCATCCGACGGCAAGGACGAGGAGAAAAGTAGTGCTACGAACACCATGATTGAAATATCCAGTCGCTCTCCCCCCGGCACCCCAAATAAGACCCCTGGAAATTCACCGCCCGTCGATAGCCCCATCAGTCCGGATAGCGTATCTCATAGTCGAGATCCCTCCATTGTCGAATCGATCGAGAGCGTTGGGGATTTTAGCAATGGGCTCCCTATGCGCCCTCCGTCTGCCCACCAGGGGAGTGAGTCTTCTATCCCCTACCGAAACAGCAGTGGAAATGCCTCGACCTCCTCTCTCAACAGCGATCACAAGACTCGACGACGCAGCACACTGGAGACCATCACACGCTCCATCACCTCCTCTACCCCATCCGATGGTATCTCGAATCGATCCCAGGTCTCTTTGTCCATCGGGTCCGCAACTTCCGCCGCAAAGAAATGGGGCTGGAACGTATTTGGAAAAGGAGATCCGAATTCCGGGCCACAAGCATCTCGTCCGGCCGGGACTCCCGAAGAGCCCATTGGACGCGGCCAACCTTTCCCTCCGCCAGGCACTCCATTGCCCTACCCGGAGCGGTATGCGTCTAAAAGAAAATCCACCCCTATTCCGAAGCGGAAGCCTGTACCTCTTACAAGCTCGAACGAGGAGCAGACGTCACATAGCAGACCGTCATCTATGGCTCGAAAGAAGGCCAGCTCGAGCTCGGGGGAGTCCGACCGCCCTCCGGATGAGTTGCTGGTAGTTGAGGCTCCCTATGACTCTGCACCCAACAGCCCGGTTGTCGATGTTACTCCCGAGGAGAAGTTGCCCAGCCCAAGTCCGGGGCCACAGCGCTCCCCTTTGGCGGAGACAAATCATATGGAGACGAATAGCTGTGGCGATCATGAGAGCGAGAATAAAAAACCCCCTGAGGAAGAGGGGGGATTCCAGGTCTCCAAACATGGGATGGAGATTTTGACTGCCACCGATGGAATTCTTCCATAAGACGATGTGTTGTTACGCATGATTGTTGTTGTTTTTTTTCTTTCTTCTTCTCTCTACTATGGTATCACTCGGAAATTTCTAGATCATTGACTGACTTTTGTGTTTCTGTTGATTTGTATGTTTTTTTCTCTCCCTCTCTGAATTTGTATAAATGGGCGTTCGGCTTCCGGTTTACTGGGGATGTGAGGTTCTTCTTCTTCTTCTTTTTTTTATCCACGGCGCCTGTTGGTTTTTTTTTTATTTTTTTTTTTTTTTTCATTTTTTTCATCTTCCACTCTCCTCTTTTGATGTGATTCCAGTCTACATCACGGTATACCCAATAATAGTTAATGACTAGCGGCGCAATATCTCGGGGATTTGTCTGTCTTCCTGCCTAGTAAATGGGTTAATCCCATGTCCACTGACTGGAGAGTAGACACAGAGAAAGTAGATACATGTAAGAACATAATAGGCATCCTTCATTCAAATAATGGGCTCCGTTCAGGAGGTGACGACGACTTGCCAAGACTCCCGCAAACCAAACCAAACCAAACGTCATTTAAACATTCAGGCTCCATTTCTCTCTTCTTCCCCTCTTACTGTCTCTCCGTCTCTTTCTTTCTTTCTTCTTTCTTCCAGTCTTACTCCCTACCTGGTTTTTTTTTCTTTCATTCGATTTCACTTTTGACTCTAATTCTATTCTATCCGTCAGCTCCTCGTGAATTGCGCCGTCCCTATTCCACTAAGGGCCCACCGGCTCCCGCGGTACATCGTTCTTCTTCTTCTCCCCTGACTCCCCCCCCCGACTACAGCTGTCAAGATGAGTCGGTACGTTTTTGTATTTATTTATTTTTCTTTTTCTTTCGCACCTCCCATGATTATCGGGTTATATTGACAATCGAATCTCTAGCACGGAAGCGGACTTGGCGATTAACATTCGCAAAGCCACCAGCATCGGTAAGTCACACCCAACTACTACGTGTTCTCGAAATATTGAAGCTAACCACACCACATGGGCAATTGCAGAGGAAACTGCCCCCAAACGTAAGATCCTATACCATTCATCTCCTCGACGATATCACGGCAACCTTCCCTCGTAACCCCGCCACCAGTCGCTGATCCATCGCCATCCATTTTCCAGGCAAACATGTCCGAAGCTGCATCGTCTATACATGGGACCACAAGTCGTCTGCCGCCTTCTGGGCCGGCATGAAAGTGTACGTTCATCTGGGTTATAGGACGATATGGTAGGGTTGTTGGAAGCTGATCATATCTTTAGCCAACCTGTTCTTGCCGACGAAGTCCAGACGTTCAAGGCGCTCATTACGATACATAAGGTTCTGCAAGAAGGCCACCCGGTCGTTATTCGGGAAGCACAACAGCATGCGAACTGGATCGACAGTTTGATGAGAGGCGTTGGAGGTGATGGCATCCGAGGTATGACCTGTTCAACCAATATTTGGATTGCGCTTCTTCGACGTACGGTGGATTGGATGCTGACCGTTATGCGCGCGCATAGGTTACGGGCCCCTCATTCGGGAATACGTGTTCTATCTCGAGTCGAAGTTGGCCTTCCACCGGAACCATCCTGAATTCAACGGTACGATCTACGTGGTTTAGCTGCGGAGCATGCACCTCATTAATCTCCGATATAGGCTTGTTCGAATACGAGGAATATATCAGCTTGAAAACAATCAACGATCCGAATGAAGGGTGAGTCTCAAGCAAATAAGTGTTTTTTAATTTTCGTTTTTTCTTTATCCCCATACTGACATTGGGGAAGCTACGAAACCATTACCGATCTTATGGCTCTTCAGGATCAAATCGACGCCTTCCAAAAGCTGATCTTTTCGCATTTCCAATCTGGAACAAATAATGAGTGTCGCATCTCTGCGCTGGTACCTCTGGTGCAAGAGAGCTATGGAATTTATAAGTTCATCACCAGCATGCTCAGGGCAATGCATACGAGTAGGCAACGCCTTCATATCCTAGACAAAAAAAAAAATGATGTGAAGCTGACTGGTTGTTACAGCGACGGGCGACGCAGAAGCGTTGGAGCCCCTACGTGGTCGATATGATGCTCAGCACTATCGTCTCGTTCGCTTCTACTATGAATGCTCGAACTTGCGTTACCTTACTAGTCTGATTACTATCCCTAAGCTACCCCAGGACTCGCCCAGTTTATTGGGCGAAGACGAGGAACGCCCGGCCCTTCCAAGGCGCCCCGCTAGGGAGGTCGAGGCAGAACCTTCACCTCCACCGAAGCCGTCAGTTGCAGAGCCGGAGCCCATTAATGACTTCTGGACCACTGAAGCTAGACGTCAGCAAGAAGAATTTGAGGCTGAGCAACGCCGTTTACAGCAGCAATGGGAGGATCAACAGCGCCAGCAAGTCCTTGCACAGCAGCAGGCTCAGAATGACTTCGAAGAACAGCAACGGCTCCAGGCGGAGCAACAACGAGTAGCACAGGAGCAGCTCATGCGCGACCAGTATCAGACTCATACCCAAGGACGACTGGCGGAGCTAGAGCAGGAGAATCTCAACGCCCGAGCCCAGTACGAGCGCGATCAGCTGATGTTGCAGCAGTACGATCGCAGGGTCAAAGACCTAGAAGACCAGATGAACCAGCTGAGCTCCAACATGAACATGCAAAATTCTTCCAGAGACGACCAAATTCGATCGCTGCAGGAGCAGGTTAATACGTGGCGGACCAAATACGAAGCACTAGCCAAGCTCTATTCTCAGCTGCGCCAGGAACATCTCGATCTTCTCCAGACGACTAAAAGCCTCAAGCTCAAGGCAGCGTCGGCGCAGGAGGCAATTGAGAGACGTGAGAAGTTGGAGCGCGAGCTCAAGACTAAGAACCTTGAATTGGCTGATATGATCCGGGAACGGGACCGTGCTTTGCATGATCGAGACCGCCTGACTGGGAACAACAAGGAAGATCTGGAGAAGGTCAAGCGGGAGCTCCGTTTCGCACTCGAGCGGGCGGAAAATGCCGAACGATCCAAGGGCACGGAAATCTCCACGCTCTTGTCCAAGTATAACCGTGAAATGGCGGACTTGGAGGAAGCGCTTCGAGTAAGTCTTCCTTCCCAGGAAATGACCTTGTTGACCGAGAGCCGTCACTGATGCATACAGAACAAAACGCGCGCCTTGGATGAGGTTGCCTCCCGAAACAATGATCGCCAGGGAGACCACGATATCTCCCTTGCTGAGAAGGATGAGGAGATTGAAGTATATAAGTCTGGAATGGAGCAGGCCCTCATGGAGCTTGAGGAGCTGAAATTGGTATGTGATTGGGTTTGCACCAAACCAAACCAAACCAAACCAAACCAAACCAAACCAAACCAAACCAAAAAAAAAAAAAGGCTGACGATCACATAGAATCAAGGCGATGTCGACCACGCGCTGGATTCGCAGATTGACACTGTCTTACACAGCACTGTCGCCAAGATCAACGACATCATCGATTCGGTGCTCCAGACTGGTGTGCAGCGTGTCGATGATGCTCTGTATGAGTTGGATTCTTCCATGCAGGCGGGTAACCAAAACGCCTCCCCTCCTTATGTGCTCTCGCAGGTCGAAAAAGCGTCTGCCTCGGCGACCGAGTTTTCGACGGCATTCAACAACTTCATCGCCGACGGCCCCAACAGTACCCACGCCGAGATTATTCGCACCGTTTCGATCTTTTCTGGTTCGGTTGCTGATGTGCTCAGTAACACTAAGGGGTTGACGCGGTTTGCCAACGACGAAAAGAGTGCCGACCAGCTCGTCAACGCCGCCCGCAAGTCGGCTCAGGCTACCGTGCGGTTCTTCCGTGGCCTCCAGTCTTTCCGCCTGGAGGGCTTGGAGCCGTTACAGAAGACCGACGTGGTCATCAACAACAACCTGGAAGTGCAGCGTGATCTCCAGTCCCTGTCGAAACTGGTCGATGCGTTTGCCCCCAAGAACTCCAAGATCAGCACTAGTGGTGACCTGGGCGACTTGGTGGATCAGGAACTGGTAAAGGCGGCCGACGCGATCGAAGCCGCCGCTCAACGCCTGGCGAAGCTGAAGACGAAGCCTCGCGAGGGCTTCTCGACGTATGAATTGCGGATCAACGACGTGATTCTCGAAGCCGCGATTGCGGTTACGACTGCGATTGCGGAGCTGATCAAGGCAGCGACGGTCTCTCAGCAGGAGATTGTGCGAGAAGGTCGTGGTAGCTCGTCGCGCACGGCGTTCTACAAGAAGAACAACCGATGGACTGAGGGCTTAATCTCGGCGGCCAAGGCTGTTGCAACTTCGACGAACACGCTGATTGAAACTGCCGATGGTGTCATCTCTGGACGCAACTCCCCCGAGCAGCTCATTGTTGCCAGTAATGACGTGGCTGCCAGCACGGCGCAGCTGGTGGCGGCCAGTCGGGTTAAAGCCACATTCATGAGTAAGACGCAGGATCGCCTGGAGACGGCCAGCAAAGCTGTGGGAGCTGCGTGCCGGGCCCTGGTGCGACAGGTGCAGGATATTATTTCGGAGCGAAATCAGGACGACTCGGAGAAGGTCGACTATGCGAAGCTCAGCTCGCACGAATTCAAAGTGCGCGAGATGGAGCAACAGGTATGTTTGTTCCTTTCCCTAGAGATTTTGATCTGTGTGTAGGGGTATATGTTGACTGGTTGGGATGCTGCTGTATAGGTCGAAATCCTCCAACTCGAAAACAATCTGTCGCGCGCCCGACAACGCCTGGGAGAAATGCGCAAGATCTCCTACCAGGAAGATTAAACCGAGGGAATCTGGAATGTGGGAACCGTTGTTGGTGGTGGAAGATGGATGGGTATCGTTATCATTTGCGCATGTGTTGATATTTAGCTTGACTTTTTCCTTTTTGTCGTCTACCGTGATACAATCCCTCTTGCAACTGCTGGTTCAATCCAATCATCGCATGATATAGACTTATGGCAGCGCCCCTGCAGAACCACCCGGATTCTTTGTCTCGCTGCACGTAATCCATCCAATCCATGTTCCTCATGGCGCCCACATTCTTTGTTCTCCATTAACTCTCGGCCCACACGAGCTCGATAATTGTTTCTTGGTTGTTGTCCTCGATTCCGGTTCTACAATCGAATTACAAGAATTACCATATGAACCCGTATGACCGGAGGTGTATTCATGGAAAAGAAACTCTACTTAAAATCACAGAACCAAAGCTTGTAACACATGTCGAAAAAAGAAAAGAAAAGAACAGGAGAAGAAAATGAAGTCTAAAGCAGCACTAGTACAACCAGACTCGGTACCTGCGCCGCCACAAAACCCATCTTAATTCAATCCTGTCTGTCCCAGTGATATTTTTTTTTTAACAAACATATGAACAAAAACTCGGTGAAGACCCATGGAAACCTAGCAACGGAACGTTCCAACAGTCGAAGAGACGGACCATGGACGGGTGAAATCCAATCTATCCTATCAACCGTCGGATCATCTATCGCCCTTCCTCGGGTCAAAAAAGAGTGTTGTACATCGAAAGGAAGTATGTGATTAAGACACGCGAAACAAGAAAGAAATACAACTTTTAAAAAAAAAAAAAAGACAATTAAATGGAATAATCTTGGAGAACTCTGCTCAATTTAAATGTAGAAAAACTTGATTCGCTCGGGTCGTTGACTGTCATGACGGATCATCAAGTAGATGATGCAAATAATCAATGTCGGATAGCGCCTTGCCAACAGTGTCTTTGACTGGCATTGAGATGTTTGGTGTGAGTCGTAATGTTGTGCATTGTGTTGGATCGTAATGTACAAAGAGATATGAAATCGCTGCGTTATGTTCGTTCTATGGTTGATTCGGAGTGGGTGTGTTGAGGGAGTGGCAAAGGTAATATGTCGATAAAAACAAGGCCTGGGTTTCTTTTCAAGGGCATAGGAAAGCTCTATTACCCATGGCCCACAGTATATTTTCCTTTTCTGATAAGAAAAATGTTAGCGTGTCTTTGAAATGGATACTTGGTGGTTGAACATACACCTGATGTTGTCCAGCATCAAGATACAAGCTTGCATAGCATTGTAAGGCACACGACTTTTCTCTAGCCAGGTCCCTAAAAGACTGTTAGCTTAGTCGACAAAAGCTACTTGAAAGGCACTGACAGAATCGATAAGCATCCGCAGGGACACAAGCCATCGCGTCAATCAGAAATCTCTTGTCTGCGTCATTTAGGGGGCGACGATTTTCGAGTGCGTCGTAGCTGAGTTTCTGAACATTGACACGGTACTCGTCTCCTCTCACATCTGGCCTCCAAAAACTGATTCTCGCAACGACGGTTTTTCTAGAATAGTTAGCAGCTTCCTGAATGTGAGTCGGTTGCTTGGATAGACGTACGTCATGTAATACGACTGAAGACCAGCTCTGAATATGTAATGGTAGCCATACTTCTGAGTGCACCTAACGAGGTCTTCATTCGCTTTTTTCTCGTTGGCAAGAAGGGCCTTATGAAACTCGAGTCTGTTTTCCCCTTTTAAAGAGCGTTCTATGGCAGGTTGAAGAGTGCTGAGGATCTCAATGGGGCGGCCTTCGAGGTCGGCAAGGGTCGGTGTAACACGAAAATCGGTGACGATGGCTTGAACCAGTCTGCCGTGAAGATGAACAGCAGTTCCTGCAGCTTCTCCACTCACATCGAGTCTATGAGAAGGTTGGATCTGCAAGTCGTCTGCCATGAGCGCAGATACTTGAGCCATGAGTCGGTATGGATTTCCGTGCGTAGGAAAAGAGAGAACGATGTACTTCGCCACTTCTCTTCTTTCAGGAGTTGTACCAGCATCTTGAGAGAAGCCATTAAGAAAAGCCAAGATAGCATTCCAGGGACGGTCCATGTTTGAAAGTTATGTTGATCCGAAGTCAACAAGATCTGGAATCTGATGCTAAGGGTAGGATGATTTGGATGGTTTTAGAGAAGAGGAGAATGGATGGTTGACGAAAACTGGGAGACAACATGGGTATTTATACTAATGGGGCTCTATTGATGAACTTTTTAATTGAGGCTTATTGAAGTCCCTAAATGGAAGTGATTTGTGAAATACGAGAAGGGAGGCAGAATTGAAATTGTTTTAGAACAGAGACAACAGTGTAGGTAACTTCAGAAATTCACCACCCGCGCCTAAGAAGACAAAGAAACTTACCAGCCTCCCACCTTGAAGAGAAACACAACATCATTTGCCATGTCCCTGCCTTGTCTTTCACTTATTTTCCTTACCAGAACGGTTAGTTCTAAGCACTGTCTCTGAGTGACCCCCTCCTTTTCCCTCTCTTCTCTCCCTCTTTGTTGCCTCTTAACCATAACCTCTGAGATACAAGACTTCGACTTCGCTTCGTCAATACCCCTCAAGATATCTATTCTGGAAGGCGGAAATCAGCATGAATACTGTATCTTCTGCCAATAAATTGGCAACTGAGTCGACGGACAAACTTACAGAGCTCATTTGGCAAGACGCTTTGCGCCACCTCGAGTCTACAAACAATGAAGTGCTTTTGCCTGTCAACATCACCGACATGATCGGCCAGAGCAATGTGAACAAGATAAAAGCTCGTCTTTGGTAGGATCATTCTAGAGTTGCCCTACGAAGCGAGTTCATTAGGTTGAGCTGACGTGAACGACAGCGCCCTCATTGATGCTCCTGTCGTTGCTTTCATTGATGAGTCGATCAACGCCCTTCGTGTCATGCGCACCCCTGCTTTTTCGGGGTCAGCTGTATCTGTTGCGTCCCATGAAAGAATATCGAACATAAACAAGGGTTCTTCTGAAGCTGCTCGAAGACTATCTGGAAAAGCTGCAATGTCTGTTAAAGCTGCCAAAGTCCCTCGCCCACCGAATGCGTTCATTCTGTATCGTCAACATCACCATCCTCAAATCAAGGAATCATACCCTCAGCTTTCAAACAATGAGATTTGTAAGTGGTATAGTAAAAGAGGACTTGAAAATCAAATCTGACAGATGCAGCTATTATTCTAGGAAAACAATGGAAAGCCGAGAGTGACGAGATCCAAGTGCATTTCCGTAACATGGCTGAGGATTTAAAGAAGAAGCATGCCGAAGATCACCCCGATTATCACTATTCACCGCGCAAGCCATCCGAGAAAAAGCGCCGCGCTTCATCGCGCCAACTTCCCAAAGTTGTTCAGAACCTCGAGTCACCGGCGTCAACAAACGGCACATCGACGGCATCCACTCCAGCTCTACAGTTAGAGATGCAAGCGGAAGGTGCGGCTATGGCAGCCACATCGGCCTTCAACATGGTGTTTAGTCCCAGCGAAGTCCCTGAGGAACAACTCAACTTTGATACCGACGCCTTTGACTCCTTGATCCAGCAGGTCCAAGATGACTACAACAAGTCTATGATGTACACGCACTTCGGCTACCCCAATGACCATGTTGGAGACTCGTTTGAGTTTTCTGAGTTCGTGGCTAATGATTTTTGAGAAATTAGAATAATATGGGGTTTTTTCTTCGGATCGGAGATTCTGCTTCTTGCTTGTATTTTTCTTCTTCTTTCTTCTTCCATACTCAAAACCCTCAATTCATTTTCTGTACACATATTGCATCGGATCTCATACTTTCTATTGTCATAGAGTTAAGGGGGTTTTTCCTTGATCACGGACGGAGAAGAGAGGGACTCGGAGTACATGTCGTTTGGTCCGGTAAATAGGAGTTCAGAAGGCTTGAATCAATTTCATCGAAGTGTAGGAACATACTCCTCGATTCTACAGTATCAGGTGGCTGGGTGGTCATTTCTGGTACTCGTCTATGGTCCTAATAACAAAGACAAAATTAAGGGTATCATCTATACTAGAAAATCTGCCGAGAACGGACAATGTGCATTATGGATTCCAATCACTCGCCCAAATAAAGGTGGAGCACCGCCATTCAGTGCCTTTTTCTTTTTGTCCGCTGGGCCCGAGAGGTCGCGAACAGATCCAGAAGGACCGTCCGCAGTTAATGCCCGGTTTCTTCGCCTGGAGACTGATACATGCTTCCTCATGCCCTTCACACCGGGGTGTGGGTTTCTTGGTAAACAGTTTGCCCCAATCTTCTTTACTCACGATCGGGTCGATGATAGTTTCCCTCTCTTTTGATGCGGCGTCGGTCGGATTGGTAGATGGACCTTGCGGCATTCTTATATTCGGTAGAGGTTCTAACTGTGACGATAGTACTGTTGGAGACTCTAGTGGAACAATCGATGGGTTTCCCGACGTCTGCATGGAATTGTCTGGAAATTGTGTAGAAGGGGACTTGGGCGTAGTACTAATTGGGGGTTTCGGTTTAAAAAACCCTTGGAGAGTTTTTTGCCCCCCAAGGGAGGTCTGCGTCGGCGCAGGGATGGATTTCGAACGCTTGACGGCGGGTATTGGATCATTTCGCTGTGATCTCTTTCGAACAATACCCTTGGCGGACGGGCTGTCGCTAGACGCAGCACCTGTTGCGCTTGCATTGGGTTGAGTCGAAGCGGTTTGGGTTGCATTGGGAAAAACGCTCGCTTTGCTCGGTACCTTGGTCGCTGTGCGGGAGAACATATCCTTGATACTTCTCCGTTTATCAAATTCTGGTATAAGACGTCCTGAGGTAGGCAGGATGAACTTTGAATCGTATTCTTGTCGACGCTCGCCACCCACAAATATACCGGCAGGGTTCATGATATCACGAATGTGGACTTGACCTTCTTCACAGGAAACTGAGTCTTTCAAAATTGCATAAACCGGACAGTGGTCAGACCCCTGGGAGTAAGTGAGTGAGCCAGAGCCATATTCAAAACGTAATGGATCCATACCATAAGGCCCTCTTGGATGTTAGAGCCACAGAACCAGTCCTGCATATCCAAGCTACACAGCACATAATCTATCCGCGAACCGTAATTGCCAGGCCGAGCATTTATTCGCTGTTCCCAACAGGTATACATTCCCTTGCGATCCGGATGAAACGAGCGACAGATATCGTGAAGAACCGGTTTCTCCCGGGCTTCATCTCGCTCCCCGAGAACCCTTCCGCCAGACAAAAGTTGATTGAACAGGCGACGTGGATAGGACGAAATAAATTCGTCCTCTGACAATGTCCCCTTGCGAATGGACTCTGCCGCATGTGCCGCATCAAACTCCCTTGCCGATATGTTAAGGTCCCCAGTAACAAAGACTTTCTTACCCATTGCGACAAGATTTCTAACCCGAGCATCCATTATATCGAGGAAATTTTGACGGAAGGAATCTCGGCTCTCGTCTCGATTAGCAGGACAATATAGCCCCAACAGAACAAAGGCTGGGAATTCCAGTATGACGCAGCGTCCTTCCGAGTCGAGGTTCGCTGCATCAATTTCGAGCTGTGATAGTTGTTCGATGGTTGGATATCCTCCAATCTGTTGATCTTCGGGGAGATCGCGGAAAGACACAGAAGAGTTTGGGGGGCAGAGAACCCCAGTTAGGCCTTCCTCTGCACGGATAGGAGCACATGTTGCATTACGCGTGTATATTACCACCCCCGAGTAACCTTTTTCTCGTGTCAGGGTAAACCCGAAACTAATCGAGCAGGCAAAACTAACCTTTCTTGACTCTGGGTAAACTGAAGTAGCAATCCCAGCCAGGTACGAGGACCATATCATCGCGGAGATCTTTCCGCTGAATTTTGGTCTCTTGAAAGACAACGATGTCGGCTTCTAATATATCGAACATGGCCTTTTTTTGCGCCAGGTGATTAGTTGCTATAGTCAACCACGGCTACTGATTGGGGCGATGACGTTTTACCTCGAATGTGCGGTTTCCTCGCCATGGTTCGTACGAAAAGGGATTTCTGTAGTATTGTTGCGTTGTTCAGTACATGGAGAGACATGTGTAATTGGAGGCGCGGATTACCGGATGCCGTTGACTGTGGTTGCATTAGGGTCTTACTATACGAGAGTCATGCCATAACTAGAAAGGTAACTATTGGAGAGGGTGTCTGGTAGCGGCTTACCGTTCCATGTTGTGATGCGAAATCCCATTGCGAGGAAGAACAAAACATATCCTAATTCGAGAGAGAGCTCTCGAGGGAAAAGATTAGTCGTAGTTGTCGTCGTAGAGCTCGAGGTTAGGGCGATGCGAAGCCATGCAATATCCTCGTGTTGCATACGGACCACGTGACCGTCCGCCGTGACATCACGCGATGCTGACATAATCGACGTGAGCAACGAGCGAATCACGGGGCCGCTAAACCTCCTCAACCCGGCAGGCCCGACGACCTCATCCGATTAATCCCCTCTTGGTTGAACCCCCCGTCACTGCTGAAAAGAGTCCATTGCCCACCATGTCTTCGCCGCGCAATATCCTCCGTCTGTCTCAGCGCTCCGCTCAGCAGCTTCGTGCTGCTCCGGTCCGCTCCACCATCCAGCGCCGCCTGAACAGCACCGACGCTAAGTTGCCCTCATGGGTTGTCGACAATGCGTTCAACCGCGAGAGAGCCAACGTCAAGCACCATGCCGCTTCCACCAGTAGTACGTATTCCTCAATTGGGTCCTACATGTTTCTCTAGGGAGAGGGGTTCATATGGTATGAGGGCGTAGTACTAACGAAATGTCTCTAGGCCTCTGGAAGAAGCTCTCCATCTTGTGCGTATTCCCTCGACAGACCCGCCCATACTGAAATTAGATCTTTCTCACAAATATCCTAGCGCCGTGACTCCTTGCTTGATTCTCGGTGCCGCCAATGCCTATTACCTCTGGGAGGAGCATTGGGAGCACTGGGCGCACATGGCCCCTCTTGAGGAGCGCACCGAGTACCCCTACCAGAACATCCGGGTGAAGAACTTCCCCTGGGGTGATGGTGACAAGGTAAGTTTATGCCCTGATCTTGCAATTACGACTATATGCTAACTTTGACATAATTAGACCATCTTGTAAGTTCTATTTTCTGAATCCATCCAAACCTGTCCCCGCTACCCCGCGGAACAAATGAATTCGACGTGTCTCCAATTTCACGACCAAAGTTACTAATTGATAATTGTACAGCTGGAACTCTGAGGTCAACTACCACAACAAGGATAAGGCCACCTAAGTTTTAGGTGGAGAGGGTTCTGCCTTGGTGACTAGCTTTGTCTAGTGTGAATAAAAGGGTTATGTATATTTACTGCGAGGCAGGAGATAGAGGGGACAACTGTGCGGGGTCTGCTGGTGAATCGAGAGCTTTATCACAATGCCACTATTAACTTTCATTTGTTTGTCAAACAACTCAAGTGAATTGTAGTTATTTCTGTAGTTGCAGCTGACAATGCATGGTCGTTTCAGTGTGCACTGACGGGGAGAGTGAATCATTATTCAACCTCCCCCTGCCTCTGCAGGTCTAGATACTTCGCTGCGTAATCATTTGCTAAAACCAGGTCCCCAGTGAGGTGCATCACTGTGGCTTTCTTTGCCATCATCTCGCACTGACCCTTTATGTCCTCAATCTCCTCATACTGATCATAGGCACAATCCAAATACGCCAAAGCTCGGTTCATGTACTCCTTCTTTGCGGGGGTATTCGGTCCCTGGCCCTTGGCCCACAGTTTTCCCGCAACCCCCATGTTGGCATCTACTAGAAGAGAATATGCCCGCGCTGCGAGATCGCAATCATTCGATTCTAGGACCTGAGGCATAATGCTTTCGACCATCTCCTCTACAGCCTCGAATTCCTCGAGGCTGAGAAGGACGCCGGATAACACGCAGATGGACTCCCAGAGGCCAGGGAGAAACCTTGAGCGATGAGAAATACTGGCTGCCCTCATGGCCAGAGAGAATCCACGTTGGGGTTGGCCGGTTCTTTCGAGGATGCGTGCTTTGAGAGAGAGGAGTTTTACCTGGGTATGAACGTCGAAGTTGTCTTGGTGGAGTGATCGGGCCGTCGTTTCCACAGTTTCGAGTGCGCCACTATAATTTCCCTGTCGAAGCATGAACTCAATGGACAGGAACGATAGCATTAAAGAGACATCATGGTCGGGTAACTGTATTGCTTGTAATTGAGAGATGAGGTAGTCTGCTGCTACGTTTTCGTTTCTGGTAAAAGTTAACATATCTACATTTACTCAGAAAAGAAGGGACGCAGCTCATACCGATATATTTGTCTTTTTAGCTTCAGGATTCCCGAAAACACGGTCCAATGTTGGTTCGATTTGAGGGACCGAAGTTTCTCTGGGGAAATCTCATTCATTCGGGCGGACGCCTCCTTGTAGCGACCCTGCTGTGCAAGCTGGAATATGTTAGTTATTGTTCACACGGGAGATTATATGAATGCATACCAGCTGTGAACTGCGGAAAGTGCTCCTGAGATAGTCTTCGAATGGTGCCCTGCTTGAGTAGCATTCACGAAATATCTCACTGCTCAGCCATGAGAGATGTGTAATGCCTTCCAAAAAATGTTAGCTGAGAATATAGATGCAGGCTCGAAAAACCTACCTATTCGGGAAAAGAGAGTAGTCTGCAGGAGAAGCTGTGGGCCCATCGAATTTAGAAGGTCCTTGGTGACATTGAGGTGCGATGCTCGGACAATATGCTCCATGGAGGACGCAAGGCTCTCTCCCTGGAAATTGTTAGGGACATGTTAGACGGTGGGGAGGCTGGCATACATTTTGTAGTTCGAGCTTAGCCTCGCTGAGTAACGTTGTACTCAGTAAGCTCCACATCTCGGTCTCTTTTGCCTTTGCTTTGAGAAAAGCTAGGCCCTCTTTCTCATTGCCAAGCATGCCGGTATTCTGGACGTCTCTCATTTGGTCTGGGAACGCTTTACCGAAATGATACAACCAGCTCATGCAGAAGTTTAAGCAATTCATATCATGCGACTCGCGGGCAATGGAAACAGCTTCCTGCATAGCTGATACAGCCTCCCCATGACACCCAAAATCGGCCTGAAGGATGGCAAGATTAAGCAGCGCATACTGATAAGAGCTCCGATCTCGACTGTGCAGAGTATAGTCAAAGTAGCGGTGGAGGTTGTCGAACGCCATAGGGTAATCCCCTGCCCTCCAGGCATCAAGGAATCTAGCGATATCAGCGATGGGGTTACTTATCTGGCAAATATATGGAAACGGACCTAAGGTAGTGCACTAGGTTCGGTAACGTGACACCCGACGCTATGATTTGCTCCAGTTGTGCTTTCATCCCTTCAGGGACTCTTCCACCCAGTCCTAAATTCGTTAGAGGGGATTTAGATATTATTGGTGGTACATACTCTGAAGCTCTCCTATTTGGAATTCGAGGAGTCGTTCCACGTCTTTTGTGCTGATGTAACTTTCGTCCTCTGCGTCATCTCCAACACAGCCATAAGCAACTTGTGCAAGTGAGCTACTTGTGTCTAATCCAAGCATTGGGAGATTGATATCCACGATAGACTGTTCGTTAGAGGGATTCCTCTTCGCCCACGCTCGGTACGTTGACAGACGGTATTGGACAAACCCTTTCCAGAGCTTGACTGAATCATGGAATTGAAGTCTGGTGAACTCAAGCTGAGCCCGCCGCACAAAGGCACCAAGGGGAGAGCATCGTGAAAGGCGCATACATCCAACCTCGGGTGCCAGGCCGTTGTCCCTATCGCGCATTTGCTCTTCACGAGTCTTGACAAGCATGTCCGAGACATTGGCGAAGAAGTCCTCCAGCGCATCGCAGGAGTCAATTGACCAGACCTTTCTAAGAAATAAGTCCCATACCGAGCGACCGGGAATGGATGACGGGCGAGTCGACAGAGCGTCCTCGAAATCCGTGATGGACACAGAATATTGGTTTTCCCATTTATCAAAGGGAGAACGGGGGCTTCCGGGCTTCAGCGAACTCAAACACGAAACAAGAAATGAAAGGACATCGATAGCCGAGGAGTTGGGAACAACACCGTCCGTATATATGGAGATAAGACATAAAAGAGCCGTCTTGGATGGGGTTAAGTAGCGACTCATAGTGACAGCGGCGTCGGCATCCTTAGAGGCGTGACCAGTGATTGGGGTGTTCCGGTTGTGATTGACGCGAGTGCGCAGGATTTGCTGTGCGTATGGAATAGTGTATCACGCGTTGGACGTGGACTGATTGCGGGGGAGATTAAGATATAGCTCTGACGAGGGTGTTGGCTTCCATTGATATTGCACTTGAAAGAGGAAGAGAGTTGTTTTGGTGGGGGTTCAGAAGATGCTTAATGAACAATAGATACCTAATACTTTCCGTCACCAGTACATACGACCACAGGGTGTGGAAAACAGGGCTTCCCGTCCGCTCAGCCGTACTTAAGCCACACGCCGGCAGGTTAGTAGTTGGGTGGGTGACCACCAGCGAATCCCTGCTGTTGTATGTATTCTTATTTTTTCCCCCTGTTTTTGTTGTAGAACAAAAACAATGAGGTGGCAGGCAAATAACTGCTTGATGAATATGTACCTAGACCATACATACGCAGTCAAGGAAGCCACTAAGTACCCTGTAGTGACCTCCCGAACCCTGATAGACTTAGTCACCCGAGACCACAAACTCCAACAATAAATAAGGGTTCTCCATCCCAACAATCCCCAGGTGGTATTAGAACATATAAGTAGATGCATGTCCACTATTTTCTCCAGATCACGACCATATCGTCAAAGTCACTTTCACTCAGCTCGTCACCTGGCCGAAGATCGTTTTCTACCATCTGCCGCCTTATCACCACACTTTTCTGGAGGGAGTCTTGTGCAGACGTTTCCTCGTTTCCCCGTTGGAAAATCCGACTCTGCAGAAACAAAGCGCGTGCATATTCGCCTTTACAATATGTTGAATATTTCAAAATTTGAATGGCTTTGTCGACGGTGATCCTGGTGTCCTTTGCGTCAGCAGTCTAATTTTGTCGGATGGATGTTCTACAGAGGAATTATGGGGGGGGGGGGGGGAAACCAACTTTGCCAGATCAAGGCTGTTTTGCCAGAGATAGTGAGAGGCGAGCTTGTAACAAGAGTTGGCAAAATCTAGATCTTTCTCCCCTCCCGTTTCGCGGAATTGAATCAGCGCTCGCTGGTGATATTCAAACCCTTCGTCATGCCGGCCTTGCTTGGTCAAAACATTGCCTAGGCAGAAAAGTAGGGTGCCAGATCTGTTGCCTCGGTTAATTATTTCCCTTCTTTTTATACTTTCTCTCTCTCTCTTTCCGGGCGTGTGATTGTGTGATGAGGGAGTGTATGGAAATGTGCACCAACCGCTTGCTTTCGCAATCATCTTTCCCATACTTGACTTCTCGATCTCTCAGTGCTTCCAAGAGTCCTGACTCTGCCTCTTCATACTTTCCTTCACTCAGATGGATTAGTGCCGTGTAGTATAGCGGACTATACAGCTGCAGCCTCGAAAAATGGGGCATCTGCTTTCGCAGGGAAACGGATTTGTCAATGAACTCTCGGGCCTTGGTAAACATGCCATTCATGATCATGGCACGCCCAGCTTCAGAGTAGCAAGCGGTGATATGTGAATTGATATCCCCGGTCTTGTCGAAAATGTCCTCCAGGATCGCGAGATTTTCCAGACGCTTCTCCAGAGCAACTTCGGCCTGATTGGTTTCCACTGCGATTCCACTCCAGGTGCCGTAGAGACCGGCCTCGATCTGGGAATGGTCCCCTGGGAGACCGTCAAGGATCTGCAGGATCATCTGGATGTACTCCAGTGATGCGTCATAATTAGAACGCTGGTATAAATACCTAGAGTTGATGTCAGCTTTGATTTACGCATGCACAGCCAGCCGCAGCATACCAACTGATCTCGTTTAGAATATTCAGAAAATCATCCGTGATACACTTCTGTCTGGTGTTGTCGGAAAACTCTTCGTAGAGCCAACTTAACTGCGTGGCATGCGGTAGGATCTTATCGCACCGCTCCCATCGCTTGACGCGGTTGAACTCATGGAATCCATAGAACGGAAGCGTCTCAAACGGCCAGACCGTCGTCAACAGCCGCACCGTCGCGTTGAACACAGATACGATCTCGTCATCATTCTTCATCAATTGCCCGCGAAGGACTTCTTGAATCAGCGGGTGAATGGATAGTTCCATCGGGTCGTCGGCAGTCAGGCCGGGCAGCTGCGTGATAATGGAACAGGACTCGATCTTTTCGATTTCTCGACAATAGTTCGCACTGTCAAGGGGGTATCCGGAGAGTTGCGCTTGTTCGGGTTTTGTTGTCAGGATCTCCTCCGGGATTGAGGCTGGGGCCAGCAACGAGATGACGGACAGGAGTCGCGCTGCTCCCAGGCTCATGTCTTTCAAGGCCCACGCTGCAGCCAAGGTTAACGTGTAGCCGTCCAGTTTACCCGACTTCTTCAGATGGTAATTGTAACGATCTTTATCGCTTTTATATACCTCCAGAAACTTGGTCAGTGAGAGCTTCTGACGACCAATAATACCCGCCATTTGGGCTATCGCCAATGGCCAGTATTCTAGAGTCATGGCAACTTTCGCAAGAACATCTGAGGACTCGGCCGGTCGATGATGCCGCTTCAGAAGGCCCGTCAATAATGAAACCGCATCTTCCGGTTCCAAGACAGAAAGTTCAACACCGCTCTCCCCGAAATAGTTTTGTGTCATCGCCTGACGATCTCGACTCGTAAGGATGATGGAGCCCTGACCACTATGGGGCCAGAAATCCAGCACATCGTCTGGCCGGTCCGCATTATCAATCACCAGGAGCCACTTCATCAATCTTCCCGTGCCCTTCTTGAAGTTTTGAAACGGCTCTTCCAGCCAGCCTTTCACCAACTCCCGACTCAGGACCGCGTCTTGGGCTTCATCTTTGGACTCAAACTTCAGCCGGGCTGAGACCTCCCGGAAGGCTACAAAAAGACTGTCCTTGGTGTTGGCCTGCACCCAGATTTTAATGTCGAACTGGGATTTGTAGGTGTGGAAAAAGTGCAACGCTGTCTGTGTCTTCCCGAGGCCAGCGGGTCCACAGAGGACAAAAACATTTGGAGATGCCATGTTGGGGATATTAGACAGCTCGAGAAGGGTATCTTCCATTTGCTTAATCACAGTTTCATGGCCGCAGTAATCAGAGTTTGGTTGGCTGTATGACCGTGCTTGAATATACTCGACGGAGTCGGGAACGTTATAATCGTTTGATTCCGGTACAAGAATATAACTTGGATCAGAAGCCGCCGAGCGAGGCGATAGCGAAGACGCATTACTGATAACCGGGGGGGTTGATAAATTATTGCTCGAAGAATCAAACGATGAGCTCGAGCGGTGGAGATGACTCGTACTCGGTAGACTGGTGGGTTGGGGCGCCGAATCTGGGGCTCTGGATAGGGACAAGGGCGGAATAGCGAGCACTGCAATATTGGATAGGTTTATTTTTGTCAGCAATCGTTCTATATAATCGGGTAACTGCTACTACTATAAAAAAAGACACAAACCTTCAGTGTTGACGATCCCTAGCGCACCAAATCCGGGGGACAGTGTGGATTCCAGGACTGCGCCCAGAACTGCACCATCCTCTGGCGACTGGCTCTTCCGTAGACTGCTCAACGTGTCCTCTAAAAACGTCCTCAGATGCTGGTGGATAACACAATCATCGGAGTCGAATATATTTGGTAGGCTGGTGTCGATCGCTACAACATTCTCACATTTTGCACCTATTGTACACAAAGGTTCGTCTATGAGCTGCACGAATAGGGGCATGAATATCAATGGTGGTTAGTAGTCAATACTCTCTGACTCCTGGTGGGCAACCGAGACGTACCGCCACTGAGCGCCCTATGGTGAGTTTATTACGTGTCTTGATGGGTATCTGCTCGTAGCCGGATAAGATCGGGCATGCGAGCTTTAGTTCTTCAAAGCCCCATGAGCTATACACCATGGAAGAGAGGTCATATTTCGTAAACAACTTCTTCGAGGATGTGTATCCCTTATGGCGAAGGATCCCCGCCAGAGTTGTGACAGAGTGAGTGTCCGACGCTGTGAAATGAGGGGTCGCCAGGAAGATGATCCCCCGAGTTGCTGCCAGGTAGTTGAGATACCGGTGTTCCTGCGAAAACCGGTAGAGGGTCTGGATAGAATATACATAGTGGGATCAGATGCCGCACAACCACAGCTGCATCTTGAAAGAAATCGGGGGACTGACCTGCTTGACAATGTACCCTGCCAATCCAATCCCAATAAAGACAAAGGCTCTACTCTCGGACGTCTAAGATGACCAAAAAATATATATTGATCAGACGAATGCCCGCAGTCCAGACCATTAGTAAAGGCATAGCATACCTTGCCGGCGGCCCATTTCGACCAGATGCTATTGAGCAGCCCATCAGTTCCCGCCTGGATATCTTTCCAACTAAAATTGTTCTCAACGCGTAAGCTCGCATCGTAGCTGATAATGCTCGAGTTCGCGGGGACGATCTTCACGAAAGAGAGATGCCATTTATCGGGCAACCGGGGGAGACCAAGAGTTGTTGCCCCATGCACAACAATAAGACTGTGGTCAATCCATATCCCCGGGGTTAGTAAATCGACGCGGTACAATGCGAGGCAGAGGTGAAGGAACACAAGCAGGCATACTCTAACCCGGGTTCCTCGGGCCGCTCCGGAGCCACGAGGACCTTTGACTCGGCTGACATACTGGGTCCTTGCGACAGTTTTGATAGATGTACCTCCTTCGGGTTGGGATGTTACGGTTCTAGGGGAGTTAAAAAGAAATCCCCCGGGAGACGTGGATTTGGTTCCCTGCCCGTGCAAAGGTCGGCGATTGGAGGGATAAGATCTGTTGCGCACGGCCATCATCATGAGTCTGAAGGAGTCATTTGCTGTCATTACTAGTATTTGTTTAGGCGCATCATGTGGCTAAGCGGGGTAATCATCTCATTGATAGATCCTGGATGTAGTGATCCCAGTAATCCGAGTGATAGTAATCCCAGTGATACTGTTTCTAGAGTATTTATTACATAGACCACTTCCCCGCTCTATTTAATCCTTTCAGCCTCGTGCCTTTCACCCATGACAATCGAATAAATCATCCCCAAATCTTGTCTCGAACGTCCCACTGCGCAGAACTGTACCTTGACCTTTGCTGTCACCCCTAGATCAGATCGTTCAGGATGTCAACAAAGCCTCGGGACGACCGAATCCAGCCATGGAAACTGATGAATGAATCGCCATCTTCACTGGTGAACGAGCGCACCGCAGGGGCCGAGGAAAATTATGCCCCCGAGTATAGCGCCCCCAAGAGTTACCATATCGTGGCACATATCAAGGACAATGTGTTCATTAGGTCTGCAACAGAGAAAAGACTCCCCCCCCCCCATGCGGCGAACCATGTTTACATCTCGAATCTAACAAGGAACAGTAAATCCAATGTTCGTCTGAACCCAATGACCAAGATCCGCACGCCTCTTCGCTAGCTGTCCACTCAAAATCCATTCCAATGCCGTTTCCGAGTCGACACGTCTCAGTCGAGATAAACGACAACGCGGATTTCAATGCTTTCCCTGGTCTGGAGGGGGTTGGGTGGCTGTGACGGGATCTCAAATGCCGTATGAGCAACTCCTAAATGTGAAGGATCGGTCAGGAAACTACTAGTCAGCTCTTTGGAGTGGATGGTGTTGTTTTAATATACCTGGATTGTTTTGAGAATCTGCCTGCCTGAATAGAAGTAGCTCGGACGGCATTTGCCCGCTCAAGTAATACCACTTCTGGTCTGGGTTGTGATACACCATTACATTTTCCCGCACGACATCATGAAACACTTGATCGTGAGACTGGAGATCGCCGGGTTCAATGGTTTCTGCGTCACAGAATGCGAGGGGCCAGTCGTAAAGAGGACCCACCAACGTTTTCCAAACGCTTTGGATGATTAGTGCCCGAAAAGCAGCGATGTACGAGAAGCTGATGTCCAACTCACTTGAGGTAAATGTATCGTCGACTACCGATAGCGAGCTGGTCCTGCTTGAGCTCCCTGACCAGCTGATCTAGGGAGTCCGGGGTAGAATCTACTACATTTTTTAGCCAACGTCTGGAATCCCCCCAACAACCCCCCCCCCCCCCCAAGAAACCGAGTGTGTGAAAGAACCTCGCACCTATATGGACCCGTGCTGCCGGCTGTGTCGCCAATCCGGGACGAAATATCTCTGCTTTGGGAAAGTCGGGATGCCGCCGACGATGCTGAAGAAACTTGGGTCACCAGCGCGTTGACTCGGAGTCGGGTGCAAATACTCACCACAACATTGAAGATATGCACCGATGTGGCACTGAAGTATTGTATTAAACATGCGGCAACCTCTTGCAGGTATATATTGTACAATTTTACGGGGTCACTGTAGTCCTCGTAGGCCATCGAGCTGTCCAGCTCAATGACTGCGAATCCGTTCTTTTCGAAGGTGAACTGTCCTTCGCGTCCCCGCAGATCCTTGACCACAACGTCCTCAACCACCGAATTACGATAATTAGTCCGCGGAATGGGACCGTCCCATTTTTTGATCTCGTTGTCGATACTGTATGGCTTGACCTTGTCGTACAGCTCAACCTGCTTCATGAAGTTGAACGAAGCGTGAATATCATTATCATCAGCCATGTTCGACTTTGAGCGTGGGTATATGAAGTCAAACAACGACTGTGGCCGGGTGAAGTGGTGTAATTTAGACGCAGATGGAGGGGATGCGACAGCCTCGTCCAAAAATGGGGGGGGGGGGATTCTTTATAAAAAGGGAACATTATGTATAACTAGGTATTGACTAGTATTCTCAATAGTTCTAGTGGTATTTTATTGAGTTGGTTTGCAACAAGTGCTGCGCAATGGACAAGGCTGAGCGAAGGTGTTTTAATGTCATCCATATTTATGGCGCCTTCAAAACAAGACACTCCAACACAGCACAGTAATACATGCAGCCCCTCCCGTATAAAAGAACCCCCCGGGTTTTCGTTATTATTTCGGACCCAAAAACCAAGCTAGTACCATTATCAAAGAGAAGAGGTTCTGCTCCGATTATTATCCTGCCGCCCTTTCCGACAAACTAGAAGTTAGTATGTGACGTGACTAGGAGCAAAATTACCAAGTCGTTCAAGGCTGCATTGTCAAAACCCGTGTTCTCAGATCAGCCAGGGGATGGACATCGCACACCCAATGTACCCGACCAGTAAGTACGACGCAGGACTAGCTCTTTTCTCCAATGGTGGTTATTCTAACAACTTTGGCCCCCAAGCGGCTGCTGGGTATCATGAGTGGGTGATACAGATGTCCGACTTGTCGCCGAAAGAGACTCTATTCTCGGGCAATTGCAAGAGGCTGGCGAAATTCCTTCATGATGCCGAGGCTTCTGGGACGAAAAACCAGGAGGCTCGTGGGTTTGCCACGGTCTATTCGCTGAATCTTCAAGGGGATGACAATGACCCGGCAAAGAACGACAGTAACAGCATCATATACATCTCAGGCTACCCGTCCGCCCGCGCACTTACAGAGATCGGGTCCAAGTATCAGATCGGCCCCGAATTCTTTGATCGACATCTCAGCTTCGTGGGCGATGATCCCACGAACTGCAGAATTCACCCGTCGCACTACTTTCTTCCCTCTCAACAGCAGTTTGTGCTCCAGCTATCCATCCCATCGATAGGTGGCGTCCATGGGGAGTGGTCCCACGAAGATTTACGGAAAAAACACCAGATGAATAGTGACAAAATGAATGAATATATGCATGACCTGCGCATGGGGAAAGGGTGGCGCCCTTGCAGCTCCGTGGTTCGCTCCTCGGAGATCCATGACTTCTTGCGGTTCAGCATCGAGCAGTTCGTGACGGTTGACATATCGAGAGCCAACCCAAGTTCCGACCGATGGACAGGTTCGCAACAGCCCACCAACCATCCACCCATTTTTACCTGTGGCTAATAGATACCAGTCGCCATCTGGTCCGACGCAGGGGCAGATTTGAGTAATAGCCCAGTCGGACCATGGCTTGGATCCACAAATCATGCTCACTTTCGACCGATCAACTTGCATGGATCGCAACCCGAATTAATCGGCATAAAGCATGAAAAGCGTTCCGCTTCGGTCCTCGCCGGCGGACTTCCTCAGAGTTTGCCATTGCTACGGTACGCATACGGCCGCAGTCTCGAGCGTACAGAGATGGGCCAAAACCCAATCTATGCCCTTGATGAGCTGTTTCGTTTCTATGCGGCCTCGGAAACGCAATACCTGGATATGATCGCATCCGTGGTAGAAACCAGTATCTCGGAAGACCAGAACACCCCCCCAGAACGTCAATCGGATACTCGCATGATCCTCCTACACTCTCATCGAATGCTTCGACGCCGATTGAGCCACATCACCAGCATGCTCAACTTCCTCCATCTTCCGGCTGTTTGGGATCGTGCCCATGCGTCCCCGCGAGCGAAATCGGCCATGTCGTCTCTCTGCGTGGACATCGAATATCTGCAGCTCAGCAATCAGGAGCTCATGGCGAGATGCAAACACGAATTGGACATCATCACCAGCCAGGCCACCTTCGAGGATGCCCGACGGGGAATCGTTCTCAGCAGAAACAGTCAGAAGTTTGCGGCATTTGCGGCCTTTTACGTTCCGCTCACATTTACGTGCGGTGTCTTTGGGATGAATTTCGTCGAAATCGATGGCCTGAAGAAAGGGGTTCAAATGTGGATCGTGGTCAGCATCCCGGTTTTCCTGGTGTCTTTGCTGATTCTCTTCTGGAATTCGAATTATGTCATACGCATCTGGGAGGGTGCATGTCAGCGAGCGAAGAGGCATTTGGGGAGCAAGCGTGAGCCGGAGCCCCGGGATATATTATAGACAAGACCACACCAAGCTTTCACTAGTATATTGTGGTTTCTTCTCAAGTTTATAGATTACAACTCACTTTGGCTCCGGATGAATTAACCAATTAGTAAGTAGCAGAAGTAATTATTAAATATCTCTCTGTACTCGGGAAATACCTACTCCAACCACCAATAACCCCAAATACCCTAATAAGCGCCTCTCGTGCGGCGTCCCGATCAGGCTTAGCCAACTAGAGTTCCCAGCTTTTTGAAAAGACTCGAAAAGGCACCATGTCAGCCCCCATTACAAACCACTTTTTTTTCCCCATCCAACAAGGCACCTTTCGCATCAAGTAAAAACATGTCACATTCACGTCCAAACGTGACAGCCGACCAGTTCGTGCAAGGGCTTTTCCAGTCCGAACGGCTGCTCTACCGGGCCATAGAGAACTCGGACGAGGATCTCGCTTTTTTCGACAAGCAAATTATGAATGATCCCCTCATTCAAATCGTGACCACGACCCGCATCCAACGACCGATACCCAAAAAGTCGGTCACCGAGTTTGTCAAGCTCCTACAGGACGCCGTACTCGGCGTGATGATTTGCCTTCGTCCGGACGGCCCATCTCCGCCCCAAGCACAAAATACAACCACCTCCGCCCCAGGCTCTCAACCCACCAGTCAACCTGCCCCCGAGGCGGGGCAGCCAATACCCATTGGCCATATAGCCTTCTTTAACAGTAACGGCCCGGATTATGCGCATCACCGCAATGCCGCCCTGGGGATATCGCTGGCAGCGGAGTTCCGCGGCAAAGGATACGGCACTGAAGCCATTAATTGGGCCATTGACTGGGCATTCGAGATTGCCGGATTGCATCGTGTCAGCATAGTTGCACTCGCCTACAATGAAGGTCCAGTCAAGCTGTACCGGAATCTGGGTTTTGTTGAGGAAGGCCGCGAGCGCGAGGCTGTTTTTCACCGTCGATCGTGGCATGACTTGATCTGTTTTTCCATGCTGGAACATGAGTGGGAGAGGCTGCGGCAGAGAAAGTGAGGGGGAAGAGTAGCATAGGGAGGAGTATTAGTATCTTATTTTTACTTATAATATTAGTTGTTGTCGAGTGGCTGTGCCACTCCGCAGCAGTCAGCATGCGAGTCAGTTGGTTGTTGTAGAGGAAATAGGCGATCGACAACACTAGCTGCGGCGTGTTGGTAAATAGGATCATCAAAAGCGGATTCCAATCGTCAATGAAGGTCACTTTGCGCGCCTGAGTATTCTCTCCGAACCCTATCGCAAGGATCTCAGCACTGGTGTAGTCTGTTGTACAATAGTACGAAAGGTATATCAGGGGACCCAGGGAGGATGTGAAACTATGACTTGTCAATATATTTGTGTGAACATACCACCAGGATACATAGCCTACAGAAGCATCGTCGCCGCCCAATGGGTCGACTCTACAGCCCCCAGCCGTCTTCCCCGAGTAGGGAGGCTCTCAGGGTACTCCGAGGGGGGTGGCTCAAGGTGAAGAAGCTTTGCTGATTCGTGCCTTGAGGCCCATCTTCCCGCCTGCTTCCATGGATGCTGGCCCTTTTCAACTCTCCAGCTCGACATCGCGCACCGGCCTTTGGTGGTTGGGTCGGGGTGCTCCAGGAACGACGATATGGCGTCTCCAATGGTCAGCAGAATCGTTTCTCTTTTGTGGCGGGCGATAAACAACATGCAGATGAGTTTAATCATGTTGTATCCAATGGCAGTAAGGCAGATGGGGCAGAGATGTAGTGGAGATATTCGCGTCATAAAACATGTAGTTTTATATGGGATACCGCAGATGGCGGCTCGCTTCCAATGGCGGTTCGCTACTGAATACGTTAACGTATTCGGTAAGGGAGCCGGCCACCTCATATTTTGACTGTTTTTTAAAAAAAAAAAAAACAAAAAAAAAACACGTCTAATTCAACCATCAATCATGCCTCCAAAAAGCGCGTCAAAATTCAAAAAATTTGACTCAACAAGAGGGCAGGATTATACGTGCTATCTCTGCTTTTAAAAATCAAGAAATTCGCAGTATTTGTGAATTAACACGTGTTTACAATATTCCTCGTACAACTCTTCAGTAGGTAGTGTTGCATTGGGTTGGGGCGGGTTTAGCGCGTGGGTTGGGTCCAAAATCTAGGCTGGACCCAACCCGACCCAACCCAATCCAACACTATAAACGGGCCACTATGCTGGTGATACGGATATTTCGTACACTAACTGTAATAATCACCACGTTTGACCTAGATATATAGATATATAACGCCATCAGCGCTTTCTTTAACAGTACCTTAGACGAAAAGGTCTATATCAAATATCTTGACGGGTATAATAACGCTGATAAGATTCTATATTTCCTACATACCATGCATGGCCTACGGTGCGCGTCTTATCTTTAACAGGGAAACCTCACCGCTATACTTAATAAATTAGGACTTCAGGCTACTACCGAAGACCCCTACTTCTTCACCAGAAATCATGTTATATTAATATTCTTCGAGGACGACTTTATTATTACTATAAGCCGGAAGCACAAGACAAATATATTAAAGACAATCAATCAACGGCTTACAAACAAAATATCAGCTGTGAGATATCTTAAAAAAAAATAGTACTTTCTAAAAATTCAAATACAGAGAAATCGCGTAGACTAATTCATTTATCTCTCGCAGGCTATCTATAATAACCAAATAATCAAGAAATTTCATCTCATCAATAACTGCGTACCTCATACCCCGCTATTATCGAATATCTTGATTCTATATAACAGCATAGTCACGCCTCAACATATTATAAAATATTAAGTAAAAATTGGATCTTTTTTATAACTATTTTTTTTTTAAAAAAAGAATGTAAACTTCAACACCAGTCTCAGATATATTAATATATATCGATATTGGTTTTGTCAGAAGATCCAGAAAAGTTGAATAAATACTCCTCCTCCTGCATGTCTAAAGGAAACAAAAAAGGGGTTTATTCTCAAAAAAGTTTTTTTTATCTATCCCGTTTGAATGTGTTTTAAGTCCCATCCCATCAAGACATGCCTTAGTAGGTTATAGTTTATTTCTTCTTCGTGTTCTATAATATCTTATGATGCACAGTTGATTTCTATCACTACCTACCTAAATCATAGATATGTAGACGATAACCGCCTGGGTAAGGATTGCCATGTAATACTCCAAAGACAATATCAAAACTCTTGTTGTAATTACAAAGCTTAAGACCCATTGGAAGGCGAAAAGCACGGCTTGCAATGTAAGTAGATACCCTAAAACGCCATCTTTAATGAAAACAGACCATGTTCGACCCAGTCCGCTATTTAGATCCGACAATAAATCCAAGTCTCTGAGTGAAAATAACTTTCGCGGTATAGAAAGAAAGAAAAATAGAGATATAAGTTGAGGGGGGAGGAGGCGGCCACAAAATCAACATCTAACACAGGCGCTCGAAAAAAAGTGGGAAAAAGCGAAAAAAAGAAAGAAGAAAAAAAGGAGACAAAAAAAGGGGTGACTCCTGTGGCTGCCTTCACTCCTAATCAATCATTGGCATGTTCTTCTTCCTTCTGTTTTTTCCTCTCTTTCGCCTCTGCGTCTGCCTGCTTCCATGAGCCTTCATAATAATGTGTGACCAGAACATCTCCTTGATCTGTACGGTATCCATTTTGGCGTGCAGCGAAAGAGTTTCCTGGCATAATAAGGACATCGCCAATTAACTTCGGAGATTTGATACCTGAAAAATCCCGATCGTCAACAGTCCTGCCCAATAACTGACCAAGACTATCCAAGATTGAAATAGTCATAATTTTGGGCCCAGTTACATCCACAACATCCACAGGAAGCATATCCAGCGTAAGACCTCCGATCGTAACATTGTTGATGCTGGCAACCTCCTTTAATTTATTGACCACCGAGTCAACAATTATTAATAGATTGCGTGATGATGGTCGTGCCATGAACACCCAGTTGCAGAATTGAGAAGCAATGGGCGTTCCTGGTCCTCGCCATTCAAAATCAAACTCCAACCCCACGACCATATCAAGTTTTTGATCTTTATACTCCAAGGGTATCCAATCAGTAACTTGTTTCTCACAAGTAACGTCTAGATCGCTCCAGACGCCCCCTTTGGCATAAATTATCAAATAGCGAAGAAGATCTGCTCGAAGAATTGGTATTGAAAGCGCTTCGTAAACCTCGACAATATCCGGCCGTGTTTCGGAGAAGTGTGTTCTTATAAATGTTTCACTTGAATGGTCGGTCAATAGTTCCTGGCGAAAAAAAGGATTGGTTTTTGTCCAGCTATTTGTCCAGTCACGCTGGTTTTCTGTTATATTGCTATACCGCGCCGTGTGCCACACCTTCTCTGGGATAACGTAAGTGGAAGGTTCGGAGTTGGAGGTCGGAGCTTCCGAATCATTAGATAAAGACACCTCTTGCGGAATATGTAAGTCTGAACCGTTCACTGCTGGTGTGCTTGATGGTGCAGACGAGGAGATACCCGGGCTGGGAATTAACCGAGAGATTGGCGTCCACGTCGTGTAAATTAGGCATAGTAGTGTAAAAATAATAATAATAGCGATAGCGAGGCGCATAATGCGCGAAAACTTCGAGTTAGACCCTGGTAGCATCGAAGCTGTGTGCTTTGAAGACATGTAGACGTCAATTGGGAACTGTGGAAAAGGAACATCGATAAAAAGAAAGGAATCGATCGAAAGTGCGAGGAGGGCATATAAGTCTGGATAAGAAAAGCGCGAGAAGCCTTTGTCAAACTGGAAGATAGAAATCGGGGGGCTACCTTGCCTCACTCACACAGCATAGCGCTAAGTGTTTGGCGCTATTGTGATTAACATGGGAACCAAGTTAGCGCCGCTCGAGATTCGAGCCTATGAAAAGACGTCTTTCAATGCACCTGGTACTTACCCTGCACATCATCCATTAAGTGGGGTGTTGGATCTCTGATGGTCTTGATTTGTTAGTGGGACTATCAGACAGCGGCAAGCTCGATGCTTTGATTGGTGCCATGTTATACTACTGGTGCAATGCCAAATTTAGGATGATAATATTATTAGACACCTACCTACTAATATGGTCGTACATGTCGAGAACTCGTCCCTATGTCCCCTGGGGCATGTTGGTCAAACGCATATCCTAAATTTCTCCCCCTTCCCCACCACTTCAAGACTCACTCATGCGAGACGATCTCTACCAGCAATAATACCGAGCCCTATATTGAAATTGAAGACAGAATACGGACACATGAACGTGGTTATAACTGTGGAGTAAGTAATATTCCATTTTACCTCGACGCATCAAGCGGCGGTATACAACTGACCGTATGAAGTTCGGAAACCTAGCCGCGATGCTTCCACTGTCAAGAGTGTTCTTGAATTCCTTTCCCTTATTTTCAGCATGGCCCATACTTCTCCACATCATTCTTTGGTCCAAAGGAGTTCTAGGCGACAGTGGCCCTGTATCTACCGAAGTACAAAATGACCCTCATTTCATGGGATGGTATATTGCCGCAACAACTAGTGAGCATCCCGAGCCGGCCAAGATTCTGATATTAGATTGTCTGAGCTATGCTGAGCCCATCCTATCCAGCCCAGCCCATGATGGACCCAGCTTTCTGGAGCACTACTGGGGACTATGCGCGCGGTTGCACAGCCTCACCTTGCTCTGTTGCCCTGGACTGCAACTCCAATGTTATTACTTACGACAATGGAAGGACGGGTAGCTGGTGAGTTCCAACCATGTCATCTCAAGCACTGGAGCAAGACACTGATTCGAACCCATTTCTACCTCTCCCGAGTTTAGTAATATGTGTCAAACCATGACGATTTTTCAGACGTCACCCTTTGGCGCCCCATCAGCTACGAATATTTTTTGTGCACAAAGATGGAACGCATTCCAGCTTTACCGCGAGCTACCAAAACCAACCACTACGTCAGGTACTGGTCCAATATGATCTTTTCAAGATAATCATCTAATCTTTACATACAGACTCTCATACATCCACGTTGAAATCATCTGCGGCCTCGTCTACAGCAGCCTCACAAGCCACAGAAGCCACTCAGGCCACAGCAGCTTCGCAAGCCACAGAAACAACCCAGATCACGGCAGCTTCGCAGAAAACGGATGCCACCCATGCCGCATCGACTTCGCAGCCCAGTGATCCATCGTCAGAGCCATCTCCGCTGAGCCGAGCGTGGATTGTGGGTGCTATTGTTGGACCTATTGTAGGTGTCGGGATATTTGGAGCCATAATAGGCTGGATCCTTTATCGTCGTCGGAAACGAAACCAGCGCTCATTGCAACAGGAATATCCGTTTATGAGCCAGGATATCAAGCCGCAACAACTTTCGAATCAACCCTACGAATTGGATACAGCAAGTACCCCGCGTTTATACGAATTGAGTTCTCAGCATTATCGCTAATCGTGCTGGAACAACCGGGCTGGAGCATTGTATGATTTGCATGTCTTTAAAATAATAGACATTCTCAAAGTAACGAGGTACATATTGAGGGGTCTCCCTGTATATAATACTTTCCTTTACGAAAAAAAAAAAAAAAAAAACCTTCACTGTTAACAGCAATCTTTATGGAACCTCGCAGAAAACATCAAACCTGTAGTACCCTTTTTCTGAAATAGTCGGAGATATATATCAAATGCAATTTATGATTCTCTCTTTAGACCATGTTTCTATTGTTTCCCCATGGGTGTCAAATATATTGTATCCAATGCAGCAAATTATTCATGGATGTACTGATAGTATCACGAATGCGGCATCCTTTGATGTGGTTGTGACCGGAGCCTCAATTGTTAGATGCAGCAATCTCCCTTCTACCCCCTGTGGACTACTCATAGTGAGTCTCGAAGAGGTAATAAGTGCATTAGAAATATTAAACCCGACGTCTCCACAGTCGCAAACATCACGGCCTCCTTGACTGCGACGCCAGGTAAGTAGCCAGCTATTACACAGACGCCAGCTGCCCAACATCGACTTCTGATAATTCCACCTTGATGCCACTATCTCCTACTGTCATGGGTCAGATTTTAGCAGTTGGTACCTTGCTCGTTACAGCCTCCCATGGTAGTCCAGCCATTAGCGAGATATGTTCATTTAGTTTTTGCTGCAGGTGTGGTTACTTTACATTATCAACCTTTGTCTAGCTATAATAACTAGAGACAAATCGCCCACGCAGCGGCTGGCTACCGTTGCCATACTTATGCTGTTGTATGTTTATTTTTATTTTTAATTTTTAATTCCTGCCTTGACTTTTATTCATCCTTGCCATACTGCCCAAATCTATTAAAAGGGTTATTATTATTGTAAATTTGTCTAGTTATCTTGGTGGGCGATGCGCCAATACGCCTTATCTAAATTTAGAGCGCGACGCTCGCGGTTTCACCTCATATACAGCGCGTAAATGACTCCTTCTCACGGATCCCAGGGATACCAATCGATACCCTCCATCATGTTGCTTCATGCAGTGCCAACATTGTATGCACTTAGGAGGTCGAACGGTCAAATTCTCATATAAAACTGTACAGCTGACCGCAGTAACGAGCCCATGTCTTGATACACTCTTGAAGGTATCTCCAGCCAATATGCCTCTTCAAACCAGTCTGGGAAAACTAACGCCCCAGAAGCAACACGCCCTGATCCAAAAGTACAATATATCTATAGAGGGTCCAATTCGCTCTCATGACTGGCCGAGGAACTATGCTTCTCTCTTCGGCCTGGTGAGGGATATTGAGAAGATCCGTTACGAGGAATATTATCAAGCCGACCTCGAAAATGACAACCAGAGACTATTGCACGTTGCACAAATGCGCAACAGGGTGTCGAAATTGGTGAGCCAAGCACATAGACTACGAGAATCATTAGACAACGAAGAAACTTGGAGACTGGAAACAGAGCATTTGGTCCTTGAACGGTTCACAACAGAAGTCGACTGGTGGGTTCGCCCCATGCTCCTCTCACTATGGGGATATAATGTGTTGATCATAGACTATAGTCATGTTTGTGGTCAACGCCGTTGGCTCTCGGACTTCCAGGCGCTTCCTTCTTGCCCATCGGCAGCGGCAGAGCTACAATGTATACGCCAGGGGAGAAGGCTTTGTTGTTGCGAAGAAATTTTGAGAGCAAAGCTTTTGGTAAGTGAAATATCTTGACAATATTGAATGCCCACACTGAATCATACAATGTTGGGGCTGTTTAGGCCGAGCCATTCACACAACCGGCCTTTGTTACGAAAGCGAGTTGCACTATAGTCGACAAATCGATGCCAGAAATCCAAAGACGAATCTTAGCCCATCACAAGCCTGATCGTGTCCTCGGATTGGGAAGGACTGATGAGATGAAAGGCTTACTAGCCACCAGTCCCAATATCACAGCCACAGTCACAAAGGATGGGATGAATGCGTACTTCCCATTTCTAGTCCTCGAGGCAAAATCGGAGAAAAATACGGTGGGATTTGAGTCAGTCGAGAGGCAAACAGCCTTTCCGATCCGCACCATGGTCAACATACAGAAAGCCCTAGAGACTGCCAGCGCTGGGCCCTTAGACCCTTTGGTATGGTTCATAGCGAATCGAGGGGACGAATGGAGGGTTTATGGTTGTGTGGCGGATCAATCTCGCATAGTAAAGCTCCATTCTTTAAGCTACTTTGATCTGAAATGAGCTAATGATAGTTGTATACATAGCGAATCATTGATTTATGGCATGGATGCATTCTTCGTCATGATTCGGCGCTACAACTATTTCTGATCATCGACTTGATATGCGACTGGGCCAGAGACATTTTCATAGACCACGTACTTCGTTGTCTGAGGCAATGTGCAAGCCCTCGACTCTCCGTCGCCCACCCTGATCTATCTCCTAGCTCCATTAGTGATGGAGAATTTTCCCTATCCTCTGAGAGGCAACGCATCCCGCCTACTAGCTCTGATACAATCAACGGCCACCAGGTCTCTATCACACCAGACCCAGCAGATGTGGTAATGGATGAAGTGCCAAACGCTCCGGGTGGAGATATATCCATGGTGGGGACCTCAAGTCTGGTTCTGTTCTCTGGCGCAGATTTAAATACTTCTGAGAACGCGCCAGGAGAAGAATTATCGGAGTCGCCTGACATATTACGCAGCTGGAGACAGCTCGTGTCCATAAAGTCCGACAAGGATGTTCAGCTTACGTTCCGCCGTATATCTCTTCCCGAAACAATGCATGAGTTGCATTCGGTCATTCGAGCTCTCGCAGGCGACACTGACCTTATTGAATCCGCTCAAATGGTTTTGGCCCTGTTAAGCCCCGACAATCCCTTTATAATCACGTCGGATTTCGTCAATAGGCTTCAACGTGCTTGGGGGAAGCCTTCGCCTGACCCTCCCGCACATGACGAGCCTCTGCTCTATGCCAGTCTCACTTGGAGAGCCAGCTTTGATTATGTCGACTGGGTCCTGACAAAGGAACTGTCATGCATCACAGCCACACCGACGGCCATGGCGAAGTTAACCATAATCGGTCGTGCTTCGTCTGGGTATCTGTTCCCAGAAGGCGGACTTCAACCCACGACACTGGGAAAGCGTCTGATTCATCCATTGCGCTACCTGCCTGCCGCCGAATTAATCCAAGCCGCGTCTAGGAACCAGACTCTTCACCTACAGATCCGCTTGGGTTGCGCAAACCCTGCCGGATGGATTGAAGATCATGAGAAGAGCATGCATTCCAGGCATCTCTGGGACTGCCTAGACTCTAACCCTGAGGCTTTCTCGCAATGCGCCCAAAATGTCTACTCGAGTGTGAGAGGAACTCCACCTGATTTCCAGTCTTCCAACGCCATTGACATTCCACTTCCACTGCAAGTGCCGGAGATAGCCAAGGAACGCCCTATCGCTCTATTAAAAAAGCCCGGGGGCATTGTGGACAGCCTTGGGCCGCCATATAGCATATTTTCGTTTAATCGTGAGGATGCCGAATGCCCTTCGGTGATTGGTAATGCGGTTCGCTCATTCCTACGCGATGGATTCGGTTGTTTTTATGGGAACAATGAACCACTCTCGGTGGATGATCGGATGACTTTGGCGGCAGTAGTGGAGGATTGGGCCAAACCAAACCTGTCGCCAGCTTCCATGCTATAGTAAGTGAGTTTTTAGCATGCAGCAGTTTTCGAGTGGGATTTTCCTTTTTACAGTTTGGGTCATAATCATCTACCGGCACCAGCCATGGTCATGAAACGGGGAATTCCGATTAAACAACCAAAATATATCTCCTTTCACAACTGTCTGAATATATACAGATATATATATACGGGTATTACCGCGAACATCAGGAGATTCCCTTTTCACTATCGGTAAGATGCGCTATAGAAAAACATAAATACATGCATCCCTCCTCTGCCCACAAGCCCATCTTCTCTCACCTTTTCATCATCATCTCGATATCTCCCAAGATGCGCACCACATACATATCTGATGGCCATGAATGGGTCTCAGTTTGGGTGACTTTCAGCGGGCCTGGAAAAGCAAAAAGCATGCTAGACCGTCTCAAAAAAGCCTTGCGAGCCCTTGAAGAGGACAAACCCTGGGGTCTTCACTATGAATATCCCCATAAAGTGGATGCGTACGTTACAGCGAGAGTCGAGATCCGTCTGCGCGGTCGTACTTCTCACCGCGAAGCGGCGTGTAGGGCTGCGATCTTGGAATTGGAGAGCAGACTGGGTCCATTGCTAGACATGCAAGAAGAGGCTGAAGAGGTTGCGAAGACTGCGAAGGCCAGAAATTGTCCCTCATTGTCCCTCGGAAAATTCGGAAAATTGTCCCTTTGGTGATTGATTTCGATTGATTCTAATGTTTCTAAGTGAGGTGGGATGCCTAAAAACATAAAATAAACCAAACAAAAATACTATCAATCTTCATTGCGTTCGAACTACCTCCTAACATGTAAGCAGACGTAGATGTAGGATATTTATTAATAATATCATCGTATTCCAAAAAAAAAAAAAAAACACAGACCCTTGTTCTCGAGCACTAATTCCTCAGCCGCATCGATTCATAAACTAATAATAATGGATGATGGGTGATATCTCAACGGTCATCCTCATGGATGGATTCCGCCGATCGTCGAGGCTGAGTACTTCGCCTCGCCTTTTGATCTCTGCCTCGCTCAGGCATCAGGATTTAATTCCTTCAAATCGTCGCATTGTCCCTAATATTTCTCTGAAAAAAAAA
>VCAU01000047.1:0-141332 GCA_015844325.1 Aspergillus nanangensis | reverse complement strand
GCTCCAGGTCGTAAGGACATGGTATATATACAAAAAACCAAATCAAATCAAATCAAACCCACCAACAGCTGTGAAATCATGAATACTGGAAACTACTCCTACAATAGCAACGCTCCTTACGACCTGGAGCAAGGACATGGTATATATACATCATTCTATTGACTCTCCCGACCAAATCTCTAACCAACAATAACTAGAACTTCCACAGACTTCCAGCGAGATGACAGCTGCTCTCAACAAACGCCGGCAGATCAACGATGCAGTCGAAAATCTACAGCAATTACGGGAGGGCCCTTTACGTCACGCACAGCAAAATCTGCTGGATTCTGGGAGTGCAGCTGAAGACCACGAAGCCCGTCGTCGCCTTGAACTTGTCGAAGCCAACATTGATAACTCCTTCCGTCAAGTTCGAGGGTTAGTGGATGAACTCGTGACGATCTCACGTACAGGCGATCCGCACGTCCGCACCCAAATTGGGGTGATTAGTCGAAGGCTCCAGCAGGAAATCCAGGCGTACTACAGGACTCAGTCAGAGTTTGATCACCAGCTTCGCGCCCAGGTTCGGAGGCGATATGCAATCGCGAATCCTGAAGCGACCCCCGAGGAAGTGGATTCGGGAGTGGAAAGTGTTCTGCTCGAACAAGAACAAGTCTTTCAGGTCCGTGTTATTTCCCCACAGCACCGACTCTCTATCTCTAACTCTGCGTCTAGATACAGGGAGCTCGACTTCGTCAAGCCACAGATGCACAATCCGCGGTGGCGTCACGATCAGCAGCCATCCGGAAGATCGAACAGGATCTGATGGGTCTTCAAAGCCTTCTGCAAGACGTAGCTCAGCTCGTTCAACAGCAGGAGCCTGTCATTGAAGCGATTGAGTCAAACACCGAGAAGACGGCGCAGAACACCGAGAAGGCTAACCGTCAACTCGGGAAGGCGATTCTTAGTGCCAAAAGTATGCGGAAATACAAATGGTGGATCCTCTTTGTCTGCAGTAAGTCAAAAAGATCTCGGAAGATGGAAAGTTCTTGACTGACATGCGCTGTTTTTCTCCCAGTTCTGATCGTGGCGGTGATTGTCGCAGCGAGTGTCGGATGGTGTAAAGTGAACAACAAGTGCTGAGAGGGATTGTCATGATAGTCAAGTAATTAATGAATTAATTAATAGTACGTAGTAGATCATCCAACTAGAATTGAATTGAATCATGAATAAATATGGACCTAATTAGGGCTATTTTCGTTGTTGCCAAGAAATCCCGCAAGCCTCCTTAAAGAACAACAACCACCAAGTAAATCAACTCCCTCACTCACTCATCAACAACCATCTCCGAATCTCCCCCCCCTCGTCAAATCCTCCCAACACATGCCGGTATACATCCTCTCCTACTTCGGTCATTACACCCCTCCATGATCCTCTCCACCGTGAAGCGCTCTCTCCTTCTCCCCCGGAAGCTTCGCCGCCGCCTCATCCAGTTCCTGGCCCTGTTTGTCCTGCTATGGAGTACAGCCGAGGTCTTACTTATTCGCCATCGCATTTTGGAGGTGGATGCCAGACCACCTGCCACTCTGCCCCGGCAGGAACGCATCTATGTCGCTAGTATCCATTGGAATAACGAAAATGTGCTTCGAAATTATTGGAATGATGCGGTGGTCGACTTGGCCCGCGCTCTGGGCCCTGAGAACATATACCTAAGTGTCTTCGAAAGTGGAAGCTGGGATGATACCAAAGGAGCTTTGCGGGATCTGGATGTCATGTTGGATCGCATTGGCGTCTCGCGAAACATTACCGTCTCTGATATCACCCATGATGACGAGATCTCCGCCAAGCCCGCCGAACACGGTTGGATAGACACCTCGAGGGGCAAGAAAGAGTTGCGACGCATCCCTTATCTTGCCCGACTACGCAACCTGTCGTTACAGCCCTTGCATCAACTGCTGCTGGAGGGGGAGACATTTGATCGTGTTCTATTCCTCAATGATGTCGTTTTCACGGTAAGTAATGAGGCACCCATTGGGTTTGCTTCGCCTGTAGTAAGTACGCCATCTTACTAACTTCGACTCGATTCTAAACCAAATAGAAGGACGACGTCATAAACCTGATATCAACCAATAACGGAGAATACGGGGCGGCGTGCTCCCTGGATTTTTCCAAACCTCCGCTCTATTACGATACTTTCGCGCTACGAGATTCGCAGGGGCATGAACATTTGATGCAATCCTGGCCCTTCTTCCGTTCGAAGAAGTCTAGGAATGCTATGAAAGCTCTATCCCCAGTTCCTGTTGCGAGTTGCTGGAACGGCATGGGTAAGTGTAGCATTGATCAGCATTCCTTTTATGGGGAAATAAACATCCACGCTAATGACGGACTATAGTGGCCATGCCAGCAAAGCCTTTCATGTCCAATCCACCGCTGGAATTCCGCGGGGTCCCGGACAGCCTTTCTGCTTTTCATGTCGAAGGGTCAGAGTGCTGTTTGATCCATGCCGACAATCCCCTCTCCAAGGAGCGAGGAGTGTTTGTCAATCCGAATGTCCGTGTAGGGTACAACGGCCCAGCATACGCAGCAGTTCATCCCGCCCAGCATTGGCTGTCATCTTGGCGTATCATGTGGTCCATCTGGGAGAGTCGTGTGCGGCGACTGTTTACTTCCCCGATCCTGAAGGAGTGGCTTATTCATCGCAGAGTCGGAGCCTGGGAAGGGTTGAACGAACAGAATGTAGAACCGGGGGAATTTTGCCTGATCAACGAAATGCAGGTTCTGATAACCAATGGATGGGCGCATGTCTGAATTAATTAATCGCTACTTGTTATGTTATATACCCCCTTTTTGATTACTATAATAATAATAATAATAATAATAATAATAATAATAATAATAATAATAATAATATTTCGAAGAAGAATAAGAAGAAGAATGTGGAAAACATACATCATTCTGCCTGAGGCATCAACACCCCGCCTCAGGCCTCCAAATGCGGGTCTTATCGATTATCGCGATGACTACATTTCTTCTTTCTTCTCTTTTTCCTTTCCTTCTCCCAACTCTTCCAATTACACCCACCATGACTGAAAACATTGCCCTCACCAATACAGACCTGAAGGGTGCCCTTCCGCTCGTCGCCCGGGGCAAGGTTCGCGACCTGTACGAGGTTGACGACAAGACCTTGCTCTTCGTTGCGACGGATCGCATCTCCGCCTACGATGTGATCATGGCCAACGTATGTTGTCCCGATAACAAGAGACTATAGTCACTCACTAAAAAAACAAATCTCTCTCTATATAGGGAATTCCCAACAAGGGTGTCCTCCTCACCTTGTGCACCCAGAAATGGTTCCAGCTGCTATCCGACGCCATCCCCACTCTGCGAACACACTTCATCACCCTTGACCTGCCGCCTCAGATCCCCGAGTCGCTGCGTCCCGTGCTGCAAAACCGCAGCATGCAGGTCCGCAAGCTCAGGATCCTACCCATTGAGGCCATTGTTCGTGGTTACATCACCGGCTCCGCGTGGAAGGAGTACCAGACATCTGGTACCGTGCATGGAATCCCTGTCGCTCCTGGGCTGAAGGAGAGCGAGGCCTTCCCCAATGGTCCGATCTACACGCCTAGCACTAAGGCCGAACAGGGTGAACATGATGAGAATATCCATCCTGACGAGGGTACGTTCCCCCTCCACTTCTCCAATCAATGTTACCTACCTACCTACCTAGCCCCACTGAAACCAGTGTGGGGTAGAATGTGTTAATCGTGATAACAAGGGATAAATTGGCAAGTGATAACTGACACTATCCTGCAGCTACCAAAATTTTGGGTGAACCATACGCCTCCACTGTCGCTGCCCTGGCGGTGCAATTGTACAAGACGGCCCACGAGTATGCTCTCACCCGTGGGGTGATTATCGCCGATACCAAGTTCGAGTTCGGTGTGGATGAGGAGACCAACAAAGTGGTCCTAGCCGATGAAGTTCTGACGCCAGATTCTTCCCGGTTCTGGCCTAAGGATTCCTACGAGGTTGGTCGTGGCCAGCAAAGCTATGACAAGCAGTTCCTGCGGGACTGGTTGGTCAAGGAAGGTCTGAAGGGCAAGGACGGCGTTCGGATGAGTGACGAGATTGCCCAAAAGACCAGCGAGAAGTACCGGGAGGCGTGGGAGAGAATTACTGGAGGCAACTAACTGCGATTGAATATTTAAGTAGAAAAAAAAAAAAAAAAAAAAAGTAATGGCTTCTTCCTTTGCCATGCCATTTTTAAAGGCACAGGTAAGAAGAGAATTCTATAAAATTTACCGTATAAATATGTCTTACTGAATTCGATATCGTAAAACTTATGGTGTTAAAAAAAGAAGAAAAAAAAAGGAATAGAGACAGGCAAAATTATATAATGTACAGTGTGAAATTTGGTATCTAAAAAATCGTTATTTTACTCCCACTCGTCACGCAAACCCTTCAGACCCTTTGCCTTGGAGCCTTCGTCATGGGATTTTTTCGGCTTTGAGCTGTCGGTAGACTCGCCTGTCCAGCCACTGATAACACCCTCATCGATTGGCAGGGCATCCGCGCCGCAGATGCGCTTCTCTTCTTCAATCTCTCCCTCGCTCATTCCATTTGTAGCCCAGATCCGGTGGATGCGCAGATCGAAAGGTCCTTCAATTCGATCCGTCAAACCAATCCCGACACTCTTCACTCTCTGGCGCAAGATCGATGTTTGGGGCTCAATGACCAAGCCATGGTTTGTACGCACGAAGGAATTGAACGGAAGCAAAATCGTTTCCCAACCGGTGGAGCCAGACGTCGTGGCAGAGGCGGAGGAAGACATGATGATCGACTCGGGTGGAACATCCGACAGGGAGGCGGGGATACCACCGGGATACAGAGCCTCCGCCAGCTCCGGCGACTCCGTTCCTGCGGACGAGAGGTCGTCTCCTGTGGAAGATTTCTGGACGCGGTGGTGGCGCGTGTAGAGACGATGTTGATGGATATCGGTCTCGACAATGGAGTCGGTCTGGATATTTACGGTGTATCGTCGCCCATCGGATTTAATACGCAATGCGAGGTAAGAATACGGGTCGATATCCCAGTGAAGACGGCCAAACATCCAGAAGCCTCGGTCTTTATTGCGGAATGCAGCGTATCCTGTAGTGGGGTTCCTCCGTCGATATCAGCGACACTTGTTGGGTGGCATCTTGGTGTGCTATCCTGGTCATAAGCAGATTGCGCTTACCTGTCCTTTCCACTCGCCAGTTATTGGGAAGTTTGGTTGAGATGTTTCCATGGAATCGAGCATGCGGAGGGCCGTTAGACGATGGATCTGCGGGGACGAAATCCAAGCTCGCAGTACTGTAGCCCCCTACGGCACGGTCGGCCATGGTTTTGCAACCAGCAACGCCCGACTCATCTTCGAAGTCCAGAAGGACGTAGGGCCTAGTAGGGGTGTGAAGGGCTTCGGAGTTCCAGGCTAGAGAAACGATGATGTTAGCTTGCGACGGCGTAGGGGGGATAGATTAGATGGGTATATATACCAATTCTCGACAGACGACCGAACTCGTCTGCGCTGCGTTTGAAGAAGCCGGCTGGCTTGGCAGCCAAGCAACGAGCGGTGGGAATCATGGCTGCAGAAGACGATACGATGGAGATTGTACGGAGTACTATGAGCGATGTTCATCCTTGTCGTATTATTTTATTTTATTTCATTCATCGTCAAACCGCCGGAGATCCTTACGTAAGACACGCCATGACGTCGTGGATACACCGCCTTCCTTATCGGGGGGCGGTAAACAAGAAACTGCAACAACAACAAACAGCTCATCATTTCATATACTTCAACCTCACTTTCATTATATCACAGCTTGAGAGAGAACTGATCATAATGAACAATGCTAGTAATGCTGCTGCCTTCAACACTATCGGCTCTGCATTTCTCTTCTGCAACCCCTCTCATGATCATAGAATGAGAACAATGTTACAACCTTACCTTACTACTACTCAACTTCTCTTCACCAGAACTGAAGTGAATTGGGGCTCTCTTTAGTCTCAAGGTCATTCTTTAACAATGGCCTATACATGAGAAGCGAATTCTACGCAGGGTTCCTACACCGGGAGACGGTGATTTGGTCTGAATGACGAGGAACCTGCCAGACCACCTATGTGCCGTATCAAGACTCATGCCGTGGATCTTTGGAGGCTTCCGAGCCTATCCAATGACACAGGCTAAGGATTGTACAAATTCGGCGTGATAATGACATATGGTGCTGGTGCTGGTGGTTTTAGACCACGGCGAAACTTAAGCGATTCTCTTTTTTGAAATCGAGTTCTGCCTAATAGGTTCTGTGATCTCATTGTTATGGGTTGAATCTCTCATACAATCCGCATCCCTCCGGAACGTCCTGTTACCTAGGGAGAATTCGATTACTATTGGCAACACACCAACTATCCATCAGCATATCCTGATAAAGCTGGTAGACGGAACCACGAATGAACTCTTCCCAACAGGGCAATGCCGTTTCTTCGCCATGGATCATTTATAGCTACCTAAGTAATAACTTGCTAAATTTAGCCTCGATTCAAGGAAAAGAGCTGTTTCTGTTAAAACTTTGACTTTGGTCATTCATCTCGATTCCCTTCGTCACTTTTTGCATACGAATTCATCATATCCCAGGCTTCCTCGAGCTATTTAATCTCTCTTTCTTCCCGCCTTTTTTTTCTTCTCTCCTTCTTTTCTCTACCATTTCCACATCTTGCTACATCAACCTACCTTCGCTCTTTATCAGCCTACCTTCGTTGTTCTACATCCTACCTTCGTTGTTCTACAGCCTTTCCTATATAGGCACCATCTTATTTATAGCATTTACTACTAGCTAAAGACAAGATGAACAATAACTTTGAGCAGCAACACCAGGACACGTATGGCCCTGACTGCCGCCTCCTCGTTGGAAAGTAAGTTCCAATCTACTGACCCTGCTTCCTCTCGAAATTCTAATACCCCCCCCACTAGCCTTCCATGCGACATTCCTCACTTTATTTTGGAGGAGATCGTTAAGTGGATTTTCCTCTGGCATGGCACATGTTCGATCCATGTCACCCAGAGCCGGGACTCCAGGCGGTCTGCCTTTGTCCAGTTCGAGGTACGTCTTCCGTTCTCTTATTCTATTACATTTTGGAACCTAACTGTAATTCCACAGACCCGCTTAGCTGCTCATTTTGCTTGGAGTGCTGCATGTCACGGTTTCTTGTCCCTGGCAGGCAGACGGTTGAGGGCCCAGTGGGCCCAAGGGACAGGTAAGTGCTGTGGAGTTGAGCATCAGATTTGCTTGATTCTGTTGACTTGATCCTTCAAACATAATGACTAATGGCCTCATAGCTTTGAACCCGCGGACTATTACAGAAAACCCTCCCCTCATCTATCCCCGAGAAGTTGCGTATTTTGGTGTGCGACGTGACCCGGGGGACGGAAGGATGGGATACCCATTCATGGGACCTCAACCTCCCGAGCCTGACATTTGGCACCCTGGCTTCTTTTTCTATATCACTACTGTCTACCAAGCCTGATGTTTGGTCCTCTAATTTCTCTTTATATGGCACCCTGGCTTCTTTTTCTATATCTATTCTGTCTATCAAGACTGATATTTGGCACCCTGGCTTCTTTTTCTATATCTATACTGTCTACCAAGCCTGATGTTTGGCACTCTGATTTCTCTTTCTATATCTATACTGTCCACCAAGCCTAGTTATCAAGCCTAGCTACTAACTTAATCAATATAATAATTGGGCTTTTTTTTAAAAAAAAAAAAAAAAAAAACCAAAAAAAACCAAAAAAAAAGCCCCGTCAAATAATATTATAATTCAAATTCGCCATGGGTTGGAAGTAGCAGGGGAAAAATCCTGTACTCTTATGATACGAAATGCTATGCCCCGAAAAAAAGACTCCTGTGACTATATACAGCTAGCGCCCTCATGCCAAATGCAAAACAACAAAAGAGATATCAAGGGATTTGGGTACAGGCGTTTGTCCTCATGGTTCATCATAATGCAACCCGGTCAGCAAAATCTAGAGATGAATGGCTCCCATCTAGCCAGCATCGGGTTAGGCGCCTGGATAGGATAATATGCAAGGTACTCAGAACGCCAGTAATGAACGCACAAAAACTTCATGCATACATGGATATGGTATCACAGAATCTAACGAGAAGAGAGGTCCACGGGAGAAGAAGAAGAAGAAGAAGAAAAAAATCCGAGGTAATATACGAATAGGGGGCCGGGGGGGTGTATGAATGATGGTGAAAGATAGATTCGCTGTGTGGTTGGAGGAAGACGTAGTCCTATACTCTGACACGTCTAGTGTCAAAGTACTTCAAATTGACAGCCGTGTCATTGGCCCCAACAATTGGTGCCGCATCCTCAAGAAGCTCCCAAGGACGAACAGGATAGGGGCCTATAATCCGGCCACGATATTGAAGCCGAAGACGACCAGCAACGGTGTCTTCTGAAACACAGTTTGGAATACCGGAAAGTGTCACTGGTGCCTGGGATGAAGAGCTGGCTGGTAAGTTACTGGACGGAGTAGGAGTAGGGGTAGAAGCTGCTGCAGCAGCGGGAGAAGGAAGAGATGCCGGGGGTGGGACATTTGACGAGCCCACTTCGGGGATGGGCCCAAGAAGGTACTGGAACCGGGAGTCGTCCTGAAACTGAAGGAAAGGTGGGCATTTGTCTCGGAGAAAACGGGCGCACTGTTGACGAGCCTCATCTTGGAAGGTGTCGATGAGACACGCCGCAACATCCAAGGCGTGGGTTTGTAACAATATTCCAGGGCAAGGGCGATATCCCTCCGATGGAATAGGATGGGGGAAGTAATCAGCAGCTGGGTAGAGACGGAGCACATTGTCTGGCAGACGTGCCAGAGATATACAAAAAATCGAGATCAGCAGACGAGTTTGATCAGGTACACCAGTCCCTCTCGTCCCCAAGGTGGGAGAGCTGAACGCTGCCCGGTGGAGGATTATCATTCGCAGCAAAGCAGAGAACCAAAATGCAAGGGCTCTCTCAAAATTGGCTCGAGCCTGGCTAACTTGACTCGACGACGAGCCTTGTCTAGTGGCTGTGACGATGTTGTAGTTTGTTTGCATGATGACAAGCTTGTGAAGCAAGAGATCCATTTTCTCGACAAGCAATGAAGTTACGGCCTGCACACCAGACTCGGGAATGCTATAGGCAAGTTTTTCGATGATTGTTAGGTATAACTTCGCAGTTTCAAGAGCCTGTGAGTTGTCTGCAGTCGTAGGGCATGAATTTTCAACAAGAGTTTCTTCGAATAGTGGAATAGAGAAGAACTCCTTCTCGGCTCGTTCTCGGATCTGAAAGAATTAGTAAGCTCCTGATTTGTCTATAAAAAAAATAAAAGGCTGGTCTCATACCTGTTGTACTGCGTCCCGACTCATGAGGCTCACGAGGCCGACCCAGTTGGATCCCTTAGCGCGAGTATCTGCCACTGCCGCCTTGAACATGACATCCACAATCCCATCACCTACTTTGCCTTTCAATTCCGCATTGAACAGGACCTGCAGCTTTAATTGGCAAAATGGGAGCGAAAAATCGTCCGTCATATGGATGACCTTTTCAGCCTCAGACATTTGCGGATCTGGGGGAGATGTTAGTGGCGTAGGAACCAGAATGGACAATTAGGAAACAAACCTTGCGATGGATCAAACCCCAAAAGAAGGTCGAGTGCCTTCTGCAGGACCATGGCTGAGGCTGAATGCTGGCCGATTATTTTTTGCAGGCAACACTGGACAACCCCTTCGGGTTCTTGAGTAAGAAGAAATCGAAGTAAGATCACCGCCGAGCTTGTAGCATCGACGCAATCAGAACCACGTTCTCCCGGTATGTCAGTCGAGACAGCATCACGGATGACATCCAAGGTTTCTCGATAGTGTTTGACGAGAAATTCCTGCTGTGCTAAGTGGAAGCGATATGTGACCTTTTAACAAAAAAAAAAAAAAAGTTAGAAGACATGCGTTCAATTGATTATCATCCACACATACCAAATCTGAATATCCACTTCGGCCTGGTGACGGTGGGACCAGAAGTTCCAATAGATCTCTTCTCAAGTTTGCTGGGCTCGGGATCTTCGCGGCCACCTTATCCGACAGAAGAAGCTTCTTGACGAGAAAGACAAACGCATGGATAGTGACACATCCAACGCCTATGAGAGGCGGCAGGATACGAGACATGATACACCGCGCAGGGCTCTTCAGGAGACCAAAAATCCATCGGACCAACATGGCATCAAAGTGCTTTGGATGGAAGGGTCGGAGGTAAGCAAGATACCGACAAGTTTCGTTTTCTGATAGCTTCACAGTATCATTGCTTCCCGCCAATATATTGGTAAGCGAAGAGAATATCGAGTCCATTGTAGATTCATCCATTGCGCCTCCAGATGAAAGGAGCTGATCCAACTTCATGCGGAAAGAAGGATCCGAGTCGTTGAAGGTCGATGATGGGTTGTCTGAAAGAGGAGACGGAGCCGCCAATGCCGACTTGCTCTCAATCCGGGAAAGATCCTGGCGGAGGAGGGCGACTGTGTTAAACTCGTGTGGTAGTCTGAGTCCAAGCTCAATTAGAGAAAAGACGAGGTCAAGACCAGGTGTACCCAGTCTTTTCAGTCTAGCATATGATTCTACTAGCCCCTTAAATAGGTCTGGTGTGGCACCGATGACGCAGAATGAGTCGAAGTGGTAATTAACAGTATCGGCAGCCGAGGCGAGGACGATATTGTTGTCACAGTTGGTGGCCTGTTTAACAACGTCTGCTAGCATCGATAAATCTCCAAATTCCTCTAGAATCTCTCGGATCTTGTAGAATTCGTCGGGCGTGAGAGTCGAAACGTCGTTCTCTGAGGATAAAGAGACACCACTAAATTTACTAGAAACAGTTAGTTAGTGACAGCGGTAACACAGCAAGTCTGGCAATACCCTACCTAAATGAACTCTGACAGTGTCCAGCAACTCCACGGCGAAGCCATTGGCCAATTTCGGATTTGACCGCCCAGGTCAAGTCCAATTGTGGGGATTCGACCGACATCGCGTGTTCCAGCTCATCCCCAAAGATATTGGGAAGACGTTGGGCAATCGAGGCTTTGAGCTCTGCAATGGTCGAATCTTCCATAGATACTGTAATCCCAGCACGATGGAGAAGGGTGTTGCGAAGATTGCGTACATGCTCCGGAAGCCGGCTCGTAGGGAGTTGCTTTAGCAGGTATAGATCACCAGGAAACTCCGGTTGATCACTGCGTGGAACACCCTTTGCCATCAACCATTGCAGATATCTTCCGACAGAAAATGTCTGGGACCTAACCAGTTCAGAAATGACATGGTAGATATTATCCATACTCAGCAAAGCACCCCCTTGAATATGGCCCAGGAAAGAAAGGATGAATGTGTCGATATCCACCCCAGATGTCTTCCATTTTCGCAGAAGACGAACACCAGTATAGACGCGGCAAAGGCCACTGCGGAAAGGAGTAGCTGTCCACTCCAAGAGTTTAGAAACCAGCAATGCCTTATCTTCCATCATTTTCAGGCAAGCGATAGATGTCGAAGAGATATCGTGTGTGGCGCGAATGGAATCAAATAGATGGATAACACGTTGTGAGGCAGACCGTTGGGCCGTCTCTTGGCGATTATTAGATAGCTGTACCCGAGCGTTGCGTTCTGCGATGTTCTGGAAGATAGATTTGTGGGTATTGTCTTTCATATCTAAACAAGAGGAGACGAGGTCTTTGTATTTGTCCCATGAGCTTGGAAGTACAACAGACGACGTATGTTCGAGAACAAGCTTCTTGATGTAAAGCGATAGTCGATCTACAAGTGGCCGAAGCGACATGGCATATTCGGGTTGCGAAACCTAATTTGTTTTTAGCAAACCATGGGAAAATCATGGTGCAGGATTGTACGTACCTGCCGAAGCTTTTCCAGAAGCGCTTCAGCTAGCCGACGCCCTCGTTTTCTGTACTGCATGACTTTATCCCAGTAGATTCCTAACATCAGAAGCCATACTGGGACAGTGTTCAGGGGTGCCGCTTCCAGGGAAGAGAGAAACCATCCGAGGTATTGATCATGGTCGAGCAGACGTTCAAAGAATAGTCGGGCAGTTAATCCCACCGCGTAAGTCATCTTCTTTTTCCAATCCGCTGCGCCACATGCAGCGATCATCCCCTCCAGAAATTGTTGCACGTGTAAAGTCCAATCGCGAACCCATTTGGCTTCGAGACCGACAGCTACTGCGCCGCTCGTGCCTTTCCTTTTGAAGGCGCGAATCTCATTAGCACCCACACACTTTGCTAGCCATACGGCGCGATTAACGGGGATCCATTTGCTTAAGCACTGGTCTAAAAGCACCTTGCCTCGGATACCATGTGGAATCGTGCGGCTCAACTTGCGCAATGGAACGGAAGGGTTGGAAAGGTCACGAAGCCACGCCTCCCGTTTGTTATCTGTCAAGGTGACACGGGGAGGGGGTTTGAAGGTAGAGGGGGCGGTGACGAGATTATGGCTTTGTCTCTTTTCGAGGGCGGTGGCGAAGACGGATGAAAGCATGTGCAGACCGGAGCGATGTTTCAATTGTGCGTATAGCGAAGGACGGGCAGTATTGGACTCGTTTTGGGAGACTTGTGTGCGATCGTAATGGCCTTGTTTCGCGGTTTGTTCATTAAGAACATCTTCCGAGTGATTCCCCGCCCAAGGGGAGAAGTCTGCAACTTCTATAGAACAAAGTAAAGAGAGAGCTTGTTAGATCAAAGTGCTTAAAAGAACGCTGACAGGATGTCATGATAGGAACTCACTTTCTCCCTTCAGGACTGGCGCAATCGTCGGGCACTCAATGTGATACGGAGTCGTTTGGACTTTCTTCACTGGCGAGCTGTCCCGTGATTTGGAGGGTTTGTTGTTCGAAGAATCCGGGGGAGCATACTTCCAGGGAAGGACGGGGAACGGTGGTGGAGATGCAGGTTTCCCACTCTGCGCAACAGAAGCGGCATCTTCCTCACTCATCTCCCCGTTTCCTGGGATCTCTGAAACGAGCGCCTGAAAGGACCATACGGGCCGACCCCGCCAGGACAGTGATGACGATTTCGAGGCCGGGGGAATGCCCGGAGTGCTCCTCGGCTCTCCGCCACTCCCTGGCACCGGGCTTCCAACACTTGTCGAAGGTCCAGAAGGCAATTCCAGCCGAAGCCTTTTGGCCGGGGGTTCTCTTTCCTGCGCATCTCCTCCATTTGCGGTGAGGTCGATAACTGCCGGCTGTCGGGGTTGTGGTTGCGGTGGACCGGACATTGGCAACTTCTCCAGCTGAAAGTCCGCCTGGGCGAAGTGCTGAGAAGTATCGACACGTCCAGCGCCGCTATTGAGGGGGCGAAGGGGATGACCCCATTGTTGGACGCCGGCAGAAGTATGAGGGATCATCTCAGCGTCATGGTGTATCCAAGCACGGGGAAGATTATCATCGAAGAAGGGCGGGATCTGGGGATCGCGGCGCAGTGATACTCCGGAGAGGTCGTCGGGATAAGGGGGTGGCGGCCGATGTGGGATGAGGAGGGATTGGATGGATTTATCTCGATTTCGCTTTTGATTCGGCCAGTGTTTTCTGGGCGAAATTTGTCAAGATTATAGTGGAAGGAGGTTCTGCAACAGGATGTGCTGTCGGATCAGAATCGAATGGTGTTGCGTTGCGTTGCGGGTTGGTTAAGGGCGGTGTTGGGTGGTGTATGTATGTATATGGCTGGTATGTAAATAACAGCGGACCCCGGAAAGGTGTCGGAAGGGTGCAGATCGTCGTCAAGATCCCACCACTCCGTTGTAGTTATGTAGGACTGAAAATGGGGGGAAAGATGGGAATTGACGAGGAGAAGAGATTGGTCGGAAAGGGGGAAAACCATCTGAGATTGATCAGATGAGATTATGAGACAAATGATAGACATCAACTCACTAGTATCTAATCTATCGACTTGTCTGATGGTGTGAGTGATCGCCAGATAGAGGAATTAAAACGTTACCTGTTCATTACATACCTACGTACCTAGTCTCCCTTCTCTCTCCGATACGGAAAGCCCTTCCGGGTCTCCATATTATTTATTTGCTTAATAGTAGTTTGATTGATCATGTTTGCCTCTCCCCCCCTTCCACTCCTGGTGATTTTTTTTTTTCATATTCTAAAAAAAAAAAATTTAAAAAAAAAAAAAAAATTAAAAAAGAAAAAAAAATAGAAAATAGGTGCAGACTAGATTGTATTCAAATATTACAACCAATACAATTATAATTGATATATACCAACTACTTGAATTATGAGAGAGAGAGAGAGTATCAAGGTAATCATAAGATCCCAGAGCGGAAATCCTCAGCCGTCATCTTGACGGATACAATACTGTAAAGTACAGTACATGCACCATCTCGGTTTATCCGGCAAATCAACCCCATTTATCACATCACATTATCATATCAGCCTTGGAATTATTTAATGGATCCGAAATCCACCCGTTAGACTTGGCATCAGATGATGGAGCCTTTTTTCCATGAAGTTCATGGGGCGTAGTATTGATGATTACAATTCTCATTATTATTACATGGTAATTCTTTCCCACTTGAATCTCTTTTTTTTTTGCCGACCTGAAACTAGAAGCAGATCACCGAGTGGCGTGATACGAGGATGGTATGATCTGCTTGTCTTTTCCGCTCGGCACGGCCCTTTTAATGACCATCGGATTGCTTGAGTAATTAATACCTATAATATCTGGCCTCTAGGTATGTAGATACCCGGATACACATTTTTTCCTCATCGGGTCAACACACGGCTGGAATCTCTCTTGCAGTGTCGATCCCTCCCGACCAGTCCAAAGAGTGTCTTGTTTAGATCTTGGTTGCGGACTGCTGCTATGTACTACCCAGGTACGATTGATTGCATGGCTGGAGAAAAAAAATATATTCCTAGTCATAATAGTGAACTAGTGCGTGATATTGATTTTACCTGTCCATAATTATTGTCTATTTGCTTTTCCCCCCATTTTTCTTATGGAGGGTGAAGGCCTAGATCTTTTTCTGATCTTTGTCAATCTTATATTTTACTTAGCATATATTACAATTTTTTTCCGTGTCTAAAAGGTATGTTGTGTTACTTTTGTATTTTACATGCTACATACACTAGGTACCTGTGATCAAAAGTGCTAGTGTAGCAGCACAAGTCCAGAGATCATTGTTATATGATATTAGGTATCATTTATTATCAATATTATTATCATCAACTTCGGAGATTTCAAGATTATTAGTTCGCTACCAAGTCGTAACAATAATAATTATTATTATTACCTCCTATCAGCTCTGACGGCAATGATAACGATAAAGCTGGCCAGTCAGCGAGAGTCTTGGCAAGTCGCCGACCTCCTCCAACCATAACCAGTCGTGGCCACAGTTCGTCCCTCCCCCGTCTCTCCGCATCAGCGAACGATACGTCAGTCTCTCCAGTTCACTCCGGGAATTACAAAATGGCCTCAAAACAGAAAGATATGCGGAGACTGGATCTTGGTATGCTGTTTGATCCCATCACAATCCCGTGCTCCCAACCCTGGAAAGCCCAATCACTAATGGGTTACAACCACTCTTAGCCATCCCCTATGTCGACCCGCCCAAGAACAAAGATGACGCCGATATGTCTGGTATAGCAATAAACCCCACCTCTCTACTGTATTGAAATGTTTGTGGAGAGGGTTTTTATTAATTGTGTCCTTCAGGTGCAATGTCCAGCACCATGCCCATGGCTGCGGTAGGCTGTCCTCTGGATTCCTCAAGATTCGATGCTTTGCGGAGACTGACCTTTTTGACAGATGTTTACCCGCAACCGGTAAGAGGGATTTTGAATACTGGATTTATACATGATAGAATTGGCCTCTAATGATGCGTCTACCACGTATACAGGATGATCGGATGGTAAGCTGACAACTACCCTGCACGATCTTGAGGTTCTTATCAGTTGTTAATTTAATAACCTTCAACCATTCAGGGTTTCTTTCGTCTTCTCGCTCCAGTCCTGGCTCGGTGAATCTCCTGAGCAGAAGAAAAACGCCTCGACTCCGGCATATATGTCTGTTCTGATGTCTTGTTCGTTTCCCTAAATCCCTAGTATTGGTGGAGCTTCCATGCTAACAATGCGCCTTGGGTCTCAGTGATGGCATTGGTTGTGGTAAGCCTCTCTCTCCTCAAATTCAATCTGCGTGATACAAGTTGGTCCGGACGCGATCTAATATTTTGGTGCAGACTTATTTCCCCATCTTCATGCCTCCGCCGGCCGGTCAGTCCAACCCGGTCGCCACTCCCTCTCCTTCGCCTTGAGAACTCCCGAATACGGTATTTCATTGAAATCCCTCAGCTCGAGTTTATACGTGAAGGTGGATGTGATACCTGTGTGAAAACTTCAGAATACCCCCTGTGCCAGCGCCCGAGCGGGGCTAGTGCATAATTTTCGATCTGCATTATGGTGCTATGCGATGTTGTATACATACGTTAATTTATTGTTCTTGTGTGTAGTAATACGATTTCTATTTCTCTCATGTTGTTGTTTCTTGATAGCGATCACGTGATATGGGGGGAAAGTTCGAGTACACTGTACGGAAGATTGATAGAGATGAATTATAATTTATTACTATTATTTATTTATGTCAAAATTTTTTTTCCAAGATATGGAGCCTGGCTGAGGTATTTACTGCAATGACAAATAAAAGATTAGCTACCAGGTAACTAACTACCCCTTAGGTAGGTACCTTATTAAATATTAATATTTAATAGAAATAGAAATAGAAACTACCAGATTCGCTTTTCCAGGGGATGGGATGGCTGTGGCTGAGTCATCGCCACTGCAACTCCCTTCACCGCCTTCCCCCATAGCGCTGGCGCCCCTCAAAAGGCTCTTCTTCTTTCTCGTCTTCAACTTCCCTCCCGTCAACCACCTTACTTTACCCACCGCGCTTTAGTCAACACCGACTTTCGATACTTTCGACTTTCAGGAGACTTTGATTCTCACCCTTCGCTCACCTACCACTATACACTGCTTTTAAGGGCCGTTTACCCGGAAAGGCCGAGTTTATGTCCATCGAAAACCTCAAGACCTTCGGTGAGTGCATTCGCCACACCCCCTTTGTTCCATCTTGTCTTTACCGCCAACGATGTATCGCTGGCGAGGACGACTCGATATGGTCGATACAACTGAGCTCCTTCATAACTTGAAACCGAAACTCGGTACCCTGTCTGAAGGAGGAGTTTCGTCGATCCTCTTGAGATGCGTGACATTTTGGCGGGGTAGTCCTGATTTCCGGCCTGAGGCTAACACGTGCTCTTTTTTACACAGACCCCTTCGCCGAAGCTGACGAAGACACCGGCGAGACTAAGCAGTCTCAAAACTACATCCATATACGGATTCAGCGTATGTCTACCATTTCCTTGTTGTTTGACCTCGTCGTCGACAGTCCCCTCCCTTCCCCCAAAAACACTTCAATTTTTCCGGTCGCAGAACTAACCTTCGTCCTCAGAGCGCAATGGTCGCAAGACCTTAACCACCGTGCAGGGTCTCCCTAAAAAATTCGATCAGAAAAAGATTCTGAAGGTGATCAAGAAGAAGTTCGGTATGTTCCTTATCTCGTCACCCCCATAATCATCCCTGTACTGACGTTCTGTCCAGCATGCAATGGCACCATCGTTAGTGACGTTGAGATGGGCGAGGTGATTCAGCTGCAAGGAGATCAGCGCAAAGATGTTCAGGAGTTCTTGACCGACAAGAAGGAAGGTCTTGAGCTAGATGCCAAGACCATCAAGGTCCACGGTTTCTAAACAAGTCGCCACGCCCCGTTCCGGTCCCTTCTCTCCCCAGTCTACTTTGCCCTCAGAGTGGTTGGATAGAGGACATGTGGCGTCGCCTATCCCCCGTCTGACCTTGCATTTATTGCATCGTGCAACATCCAGATTGATTGGTTAAGCTTTCTTGTCTTCTACCCCAACACTCTGTGCCCGGCGTACTGGACTAGGGCCTTTGTCGAAATGATGCACTGTTGAAGTTGTTCCTTTCTCACCAGCAACCGTCATGGCTGCTAGGAAAGTGGGTCGCTAATTTTTGACTCGACTGGTATATTCAGAATAGGATTATGACGGAACGAGGCGTTGGTAGATACCCTATATCTGCATAGATGTTTTTCTTTCTCTTCTTTCTTCGTTGACTCGCTTCACGGGGACTTATGATGTTGAAGGTCTGTTTTCTTATGACATGATGAATGTTGCTGTTCGGCTACGGGAAGGTTATGCAGGTTGTGTGTTTTAACCTTGGCCTCAAGTTCATTCGGACTGTCTTCTATTGCTTTTTTGAGTTATAATTACCTGATAGTACTGTTGCCTCCCAACGAGACACATGAACGGGAATATCATTTTCACAGGTCCAAGGAGCTCTTACGCCCGTAGGTGTAAATAATTGACCATTACTACTATGTATTTGCGAGGAAACTATTTGGGCATTGCTTTCCATTCTTACTAGGTAAGAGGCTTCTCTCCATTTTTACTTCACACAATCAAAGAGACCATCCATTGCTTTATAATTCGCCCACTTCGGCTCTATCATCCGCAACCCGCATGCGCAAAAATATCGCCACAGCCCAGTCCCATATTTTCCTCGTGATCACAAACAACGGAACTTCCGGCTCGTTCTCGCGGGTCAAATGCAATTGGAACAGCAACAAGGACATGCTGACAGAACTGGCGATCGAAACGACCAGGAGGGCTGCCGCTGTTTCGCGTTTGATCATCGCATGGTTTTGCGTGGCATGGTATATTAATGTTAAGGTCTGATAGCACATGAGATTAGTGCGTGTGCTAGAATGACATAAATGTTGGGAAAACTTACGGTGGTGATAGAAATCCAAGCTGGGAGCAAGAGACGCGGGTCGGAAGAAGCGCCGGAAAGATAAAGAACCCAAGAAGTAACGTATGCAATCAAGCCGTTGGTAGTAAGGAGACGAATGACCACGGCTGGGGGGGTATAATTCAAAAGCCTAGAAGGGGAACTCTCGCTCATTAGTATGGAGAGAGTATGTAAGCTTTGGAGAGTTGAACACACGAACCATCGAGACATCATACAATCAGCAAAAAAATAAGAAAGATATGCGGATGCACAGCACTAGAAAACGACCTGTCAGCATACTGAAGCTCCCCAACTGATTCGGAACTCGCCCATCAATATCGAGGATAGATTCTCGCTCAACATACCCACATAATAGCCAAAGCCACCTCAGTCACCCGGAACCTCCTCTCAACATCCCAGTCTTGACCAACGCTGCCGACAATCGCCGCCGCCCACCCCTCGCGTCCCATACCCGGTCGAATGTGCAGCAACTCGGCCAGAAAAGTGAAGGCGCACCGCAACCCCCACCACGCCGCCGGTGCTGTACTGAGCGCACGACAAATAATCAGTGGCAGGTACCACTTGCGGTCCACACCCAGGATCACAGCCACTCGTGGGTGCAACCCGGAGGTGGACGCATCATGATGGGCGGGGGTATGGGATGTGGAAGAGGCGGGCGAGGGAGGAACGATCGTCGATGCGGGGGACGAAGAGCGCGCCACATCTTTATCGTCCGACTCCGGTGATACGACAGCAGCCGGAGAGAAGTATGGCGGAGGAGTGGTCGTCTGGCGAGTGTTCCGACGGGGAGGGTTTAGGTCCGCAGCGGCTTCGGGGGAAACCCAGGCGCGAGAGAGGGACGGAGGGGCCGCATTACGACGAGGAGGAGCCAGCCTTATGATACGGCATATGCGGCCGTCACGCAAACTTCGATATGTAAAGGAAAAGTCCCTGGGGGGAATAAGACGACAAGAGATAGGATTCAATCCTCTCCTAATGAACAGTGACGAAGGAATGTGTGGTAAAAGTGACGATGCGAGACGATGCGAGACGATGCGAGACGATATTTCCGGGGTTGGAGACGAAACCCGAATAATCAACGACGGAGGGGGGATCGCCGTCAGAGTTGAGCTGGAAAAGAGAAGCCCCAGGTGGACGATGGGTGGAGGAGTTCTTATATACGTATCACGAATACGAAACAAGTCCGCGGCGGAGGTGCCGGTCACGTGCCCTCGGGGATTTCTTGCGACTTTCGCATCCAGAATTCAAGATGCGCTCCATTTCTCCCACGTCTCCCACTTCATTCCTGTGTCTTCCCTCCCCGCCATCTCTGGGCTAGATACAATGGCTTCCTCCCTGTCCAAGGGCCCTGTCTTCGCCGCGGTGCGATCTAACGCCGCCGTTTCGCCCTTTTTTCCTCTTGCATCGGCAGCATCCCATCAATGTCGGTTCTTTTCACAGACATCGCAGCGTGGTGCGATGCGGGGAGCTCCGGAAAACATCTCGGTGCGACAACCTGCTCAGCCTAGTATGAGAACGCGAGGTCGTGATTTGTCAAGGTCGGAATTGCCTCAGGACATTGGATTGTTACCGGGGACGTATATTCGGCCACAGTGGAGGGACATGCCGTCAATTTTCCAACAACCAACAGAGCGTCTACAACTGGAATGGCTCTGGCTGAAAACAGGGTTTCAGAACTTTATCGGGTAAGTATTTAGTTCTTGGGGAAATCTTCCGTGTTTCCCACAAACATACTGACCTGTCGACAGTCTTCTTGCCTACAGTAAATGGCTCAACAAAGGCCTCCCTCTACGCCTGAAGGAACGACGGCAGGTAGCCCAAGATCTTCATCAGCGTATGTACGCTGCATTCGCCGAGTAAGTTCCACCTGTGCTCTACGACCGACTTCAGAATACCGGGGTATTAATCATATGGAAAACCGTAGCGGAGACGTCACCATCCTGAAGAAGATCTGCTGTGCCGGACTCGCCAATAGCCTTGGTTCTCGCATCTCCTCCCGCCCCAAGGGTGAGAAGATCACCTGGAACCTGGACAAGTACAACCGCACCCCCACCACATTCATGACTGGTATCCGAGTTGTGTCGGACCGTGCGACGCAAATCCCCGAATTGCCCGACTCGGGTGTGCGACAAGTGGTGGTGCGTATCACTAGTCGACAGTCGACCGGAAAGGTGAAGGTGGTCTCGAAGGCTGGGGCCCGTAACTCAACGACCGCTGTCGAGCCTGTTGGCCCCGTCAAGCAGCAGGACTGCACGGAATATATCGTCATCCAGAAGCTCCGTTGGACCGGCGAAGAGGAGGATTGGCGCGTTTGGGGCCATGCCTCACCCACGACTGTTGAAGACCTCAGCAGCCCCTTCTTTGTTTCTGGGTTGAGCTTGTCGGAGCGTATGGATGCCATGAAAGATATGATGGGTGGAAAGAAATAAGTCATTTCTTTTTCCAGCCATCCGTCCGGCGCCTGCAATCCCAGAGCTCTATCTATCATTCCCCCATGTTCTGATCAGTGTGGTCGTCCTAAGCGGGTCGTTACCTCGGTCTCGTCTTCGCATCAGTCGTGACATCTCTTCAGCAAAAAGAACAGCCGGTTTGGGTGACTTATTGGACAAACAACACCGAGAAATTGCCTCCCTATCTGATCAGAAACTTCTCTCTTGGGTTACCGATTCTGTCACATTTCTTTCTGTTTGAGAGAACATCGGCTGCTATCTTTTATTCTCCCCTATGTGGGAGTTATCCAGCTTGCCTCCGATTTGCCTTTGTTGGATTAACTTCGTACCATGTATTATGTCCCCCATCTTTTGTACTATATCCGGTTGTGATTGACAATTTTCGGTGTGTAATTAGTCAGGCTTGTTGGTCTTCAGTTTAAATAGAATAAAAAGGAAAAGTCACAGTCACAGCCAAGCCATTAAAGCATACAGATATCAGCCTAGAGAAACTGAGATGGCTTAAGAACGATGCTCTTGTCATGTAACGATTCATTTATGCTGAAAACAAGATTATTTACGTTTACATCAGGGTACCGAGGGAAAGAAAACAAAAGACAGAGGGAATTAATGGGAATCCGCAGAAACAAAATTAAGGGGGAAATAATTTCCATGATCCTTTGCAGATTTCATCAAGAGAAAGATGCTCAGTCATCGTCAAAAAGTTGGAAGGTATTCACGAGAACCGTTTCAATTACTCGGACTTGCCAGCCTGCATCTGCAATGTTGCCACCAGAGCTGGCACCCATCAGAGTAGGTCTAAGGTTATTGTTAATGTCGGTCCCCATGTAATTGAGATACAATTGACCACTTACCCGAAACAGATAGCGATATTACCGGCGTTCATGCGATTCTGTGTATAGTGTTCTTGGATCTTATTAAGATGCTGTGGGTGGCATAATTAGAACCAAAGTAAAATCGCGTCAGTGGTATACGAGCCACTTACCAAGATCAAAGCCCTCAGGGTGGCGTAATGTGCGTCAGGAAGGTTGTTGACAAGGGCGTGTAGGGAATCCCGACGCTGAATGTCGTCATCGAGGCCTGCATTAGAATGTTAGTTCGGTAATACAGCTTGTATGCTGTCATCCGAGCACTTACGCGATGCGTTGATGAAATCGGCATAAGAATGGGCTGGGAAGAGAGGATCAGGCAGATCTCTGAAAAACTGTTTTAACAAGCCCGCCACGCTGTTCACATCATGGTGGAAATTCTCGGGATTTGTAAAATCGACTTGGGATGAGTCTATCACATCAATTAGTATATGGGCAATACCCCGTGTATAACAACTTCTCACCATTATCAAAAAGAGATTTCAGTTGACTGATATGGTTGGCACTTCCAGATAGCCGATAGATGCCTTCCATATCCAGGCCAAAGAGTTCTACAGCCTGAAAACACTGGTACACAATCATTGGAACCGCCGTTCCATCTCTGGCATAAAGATCGTCCAAGCTGACACCGAATACCGGTTTTAACGGTGGGAGGTGCTGCTGGAAGTTATTCGTGGGTGGTGGTAGTGGACCAGGCTGTCCTGGCAACGACCCTGCCATCACTGGGGGATTCATCAAGTGCTTCTCAACCGGAGGGGGACCGGCGCTGGCTGGGTACGGAGGTTGAAAGGGCGCGGGTGAGAAAGAATCGGGTTGCTGTTGGTAAGGTAATGTTTGTGTAGCCGGGGTTGGTTCAACGGGGGGAGCTGAAGCCGGGGTTTGGGTAGGCGGCTGCGACGAAGGTAGGTGTTGTTGCGAGAACGACTGTGGTAACATAGACTGGCGCTTATTCTGGGTGATTGGTAGCGTAGTTGGAGCAACAAGCGAGGGACCACCACCGAGTGTCTAGTAATACATTATTAGCAGGGAGTCCACGGAAGTATGCAAGCAGAAGGAGATTTACCGGATGGCGCTGATATTGGACCTGTTCCGAGGTTACAGCCGCAGGGTTGCTTTCATGACTCAGGACATAGTCATGATAGTCTTTCTGGTTGTCTATCTGATGGACAACTTCATAAAGACTTCTCGGCCCTGTAGCGGTATTGCCTACGCCATCCTTCAAGGGACTAATGGACAAGCCTTGTCCTACCAACAGTTTCTCGTTGAAAGTTGCTACAATAAAGTCAGAATCGAGGGAATACGACCATGGGAGATGTAACGCACCAAACTTCTGCAATTGCAGTCCGAGGCCGGAATCGCACTCCGAGATCAATTGCTGGATATTTTGCACAGCTTGGGGACGATGGGTGGCAATCAGCTCCTTACGGGCCGTCTGCGCTGCCTGGACCTTGGCCGAATAATCGGCATCGGCAGTTTGCACCTTTCGAAGCAAATCTTCTTCGTGTTGGGCGGCGGACTTGTGACCTTTCAGACCAAACTTGCCTCCTTGCTTATCTCCGGTCCGCACACGATCATATTGTTCTGCTAGGGAATCGTATTTGGCCTTGGCCTTCTCAGCGGAGGTTTCGGCATCCGCAACCTTCTTCTCCGCCATTAATCCGGTTTGTTTCCATTGTTTGCGACCTCGCTCGATGTTCGCCGCAAGCTCGTGCAGATCGTCGGCCATTTGTTGTAAGGAGACACCGAACTGGAGGCCATGATCGGCCATGCGATCGTGAAAGCGACTCACATCTTTATAGCTTTGACCGTAGGTGCCTTGGCGATTGTCGGAACGAGAGGCGGAGTCATGGAGGGAGCGGGAGAGCTTCCTCAACCCTTGGGCGTGTTCCTCCTCCAAGCTCGAGCGTTTCTTGAGAAATGTGGAGAAATCCTGGAGGGGTTGGGGTCAGTCTGTAAAAAGGGGAGCATGATGTCGATAGACGAAGGCAAGGGGAACGAACTCTAGCGGAAGCGACGCTTTGTTTCAATCGGGTCAGGAGAGTTGTGATCCCAATCTACATATACGTTGACGTCAGGTTAGTTGGCGTCCCCGCACGGCTGAAAAGGGACGAACACCCACCTCTGAATAGGTGACCTTATCCAACCGAGCTTTCAACTCCTCCGAAACAACCGGAGGCGGCGGACGAGCTTCCAGAGAAGCGGGACGGCCGGCTGAGCCGGCACTCAAAGGTGGCGCATCTGCATCTCGGAGAGAAGGCGCTGGGCTGTCGCTCACGGGATTGTCTGCCATTAAGGCGGTAGAATAGGGGGGAGGGGGGGAGGTCTTTTGAAGAATGAAACCGGAATGAAGAAGGGAATAACAGATGGAAATTAGAAGGCGAAAATCATCAAGAGATCAGGAGTAGGTGTAGAAATCGAAGAAGGTAGAAGTAGAAAAAGAAATTGCGGAAGCCTAGTAGAGCGACAACGAAATCATTGTTGGAGACGGAGCGGTTTCTAGTCCCGATCGAGGGTGTTTCCTTCCTTGATGATGATGTTACTTACGTTATGTAAGTTCCGGCCAGGTACTTTTTCCCTCCCTAACTACTTCCTACTACTGACTAGTACTTGTGAGGTACTTACCTACAACCTCTCTAAGGAATTATAATAATATAATAATAATAATATTAATTCTTATTTATATACGGTAGGTACCTAATCTATTTCGAGGGATTATCATTATTATTACTATCATCATCATCAACTATTGGGAGGTATTTTTAGGTCTGATTGGGTCTGGTGGGGTAATGTTTTTTTAAGTTGGTTCAGGCACGAAAAAATTATTTTTATTTTTATCTTTCAGAGGAGTTAATTATCATTATTATTATTCATCAATTTATTCATGAGTTATTCTTTTTCTTATGATTCGGGAGAGGAGGGGGAGAGATCAATGTAAGACATGGCTTGAACGAAATACGTCATATCCTGTCAGTGGAAGTGTATCAATGATGATGATTCTTCTACCTAATACAATTTAAAAAGAAGAATACCGATAATATCAATATACCTCCAGGTACTTCAGGTACTTGAGGTACCTATATACTTACAACTCTAGATAGCTCCTAACTAGGTACCAGCTACCTGGTAAGTAGTTACCTAACTAGGAAACTATGTAACTGCATACATAGAAAACTGCCGTAAAAAATCGGCTGACTCAGACTCTCTCCGAACTCCGCCAACTTTTCTTCCACCCAAACTTTTCTGCCGATTTCCGGCACTCCGTCGTTGCTGTTACACCTCGAATTTTGCATGTGTTGCTGCCCCTCCGAGCGGTTCCAGTCCCGGCGGATGATTTCTAGGTTTTAATAATACCACTCCTAATGGATCTGGGCTATCGGAATGTCATGGCACCCGATGGGTTTCCTGCAAATCTGATAACGCCCTCCTCCGCCACCACCAGCGACATTCGGAACAACCCCAGGCTCCCCCGACCCATCTCTGCCTACGACCTATCGACCAGAAGTTCGGAACCGTGCGAGATGGAGAAGATCCCTCCAATTACGGGGAAGCGTCGCGGGGGTAGTCGAAAGGCTTGTAACGAGTGTAAACAGCAGAAGGTAAAAGGCCCCTCTCTTCTCTTAGCCCCTCCACTCTTGATCTGATAATGCAACATCCCTATCTACTATCTCTCTCTCTCTCTTCAATTCCCACCACGCCTTAGTTGCTTGTGCTTACCAGTCGGTCTTAATAGCTCCGATGTGATATCGTTCAGACCCCTGCTGCGGCATGTTCCCGCTGCCGGCGTCTCCAGATTGAATGCAAAGTGGAACCCACCTTCAAGCGCATCTCCAAGCGAAGGTAACAAAGATCCTCCTCGGTGTTACACAACTCGCTCGCTCTCTTTCTAACCAGGTTCTACTGTCAGGCGAAATGCAGAAATGGAACGGGAGATTGCAGACCTCCGTCGACGGCTTGCCACGAATGCGGACCAACCCCATGTGGGGGAAGCAAACGCCAGCGATGAACTATCTCAGTGCTCAGAGGATGTTTTCTGTGCGCCTGACTCGGCCGTGTCTAACAGAACACGCCCGCTGTCGGTCCCGTTGGATTCTCAGCCTTTGACTACCCCCATGAACATGGTCCGAGATGGCTCCATCCTCTCCCAGGATGAAACCCCTTGGAGGTTGGAAGATATCACGCTTTCCAGAGCCCGGGTCGCACGGCTATTTGAACAGTATTTATTCCGCCTTCCCCCAATCTCGGCTCTTCGATCCCTCATTCGTTCTAATATCATGCCAGATTCTTCAAGTACTATCATCCTTTTCTCCCCTTACTGAATCCCCAAAAGCCACCCGAGGAGTACCACCGTCGCTGTCCCTTGCAGGCGTGGACGATCGTCTGCATTGCAAGCCGACGGGCACCCTCAGAACCGGGCTTACTCAGTGCCCTTTCCGGCCCTTTCAGCAGACTTCTTTGGTCAACCATCACTGGTGTCCCCCAGGATTACAGGGTAGTCAAAGCGTTATGTCTTCTCTGCACATGGCCTCTGCCCACAACGAGCCAGCGGACCGATGCAACGTTTATGCTTAGTGGATTGATGATGCAGATATCTATGCAATTAGGCCTACACCGTCCGGTCCAGGCAGAAGAGTTCACGACTTTTCGAATGGAAGTCCAAGGGGAAGCTGTGAAGGATCGACTGCAGACCTGGGCCATATGTAACATTGTGGCTCAAAAGTAAGCATCTGTTCTCTCCATGCATGCTCCTGGTGGATATGTGACAAGTCCTAATTTTCCGATCTCCATTAGTGTGGCTACTGGGTATGGACAGCCTCCCGGCACTATCTACGACTGGGCACTGGAGCCTGCCTCCCTTCGAGATGCCGAGTACCAACCCTCAGAGGATCTTCGAGTTCGACTACGAATAGAAAAGTTCTGTGACCGGGTCACGAAGTCCTTGTATAGCAGCAAACCCGAACCAGCGGAATTCAATAGCTCCGAGAAGTTATTGATTGTACAGCTCCTGGAGAATGAGCTTCGGGATATGGAGGTTGAATATGGCCAGCACATTTCTCGTAAGCTTTCTCTAAAAACCATTGTTTTTACCCTTCCGCCCGAGCCCTTGTCTGATTGTCTTGTAGATATCGACATGATCCACCTGCGTGCGGCAGAATTACACTTGCGATACTTTGTCTTCTTGGGATCGAACCCACGAAGTGATGACTTGACGAAACTTTTCATTGCTACCACTTCCTTCCTTGGACGGGTGCTAGACCTTGAAACGTCGCCGGGTGAACTTATCGGCCATGCGACAAATTATATTCTGCAAATGATCGTGTCCGCCGCATTTGCATTGATGAAATTACTCAAAAGTGATTTTAGCCGACACATCGACTTTGAGCACGGTAAGCTCTTGTTTAACGGTGCTATCTCAGCGATCCGGCGAATCAGCGTGATGGACCATGACCGACCCGTGCGACTGGCGGATATTTTGGCCCAGATGTGGAATGCAGGCGCTCCGGAGGCGGGGGAGGATTCTCTACTGCTGAAGGTTCGCTGCCGAATGAGCATGAGCCATGTTTACGATACTGTTTGGCGTTGGCGGCAACGATTTATGCCAATGAAGAGTATCGAGGATGCCCAAGGTATGCGACCTCCCTCGCAACCTTTTCGTCTGTCCCTTTACATTAGGTATGCTAATATGAAATAGCTGCAATGGCCAACCAAAACATGTCCACCACTACGGTTCCTCGACCGCAAGACAGTTCGCTGGCCGATCCAGGGTTGATGTACCCCGGCAACTTCGATCAAAACGCATTTATCAGTGAGGCAGGATTCTCCGAGGTCTTCGATTCTCTCAATTGGGTGTTTGATGGCATCCCGGATTCCTTCGTTGCACCTCCAGTGATGTAACACCCGTTGATGCCGTGTAAAAAAAAATCTCTCCCTCTTCCCATGATTCACACTGTGTGTGCCTGTATATACTTGTCGATTTTAAAACCGAGATACCATTTTGAGCGAGACCAATCATTGGGCAGATTCCCGGTAGAGAGAAGGGGGGGGACCGCGAACGAACGAAGGGATGGATGCGGTTAGTAATCCTGGCGAGATAAATATAGATGATGAGCGGGTACTCCCCACCCACATACTTCAACCAGGTCGACCCCAACCTAGATTCAGTTCCCTTTCTCTGTCGTCGTCGTCGATTCGATTCAGTCAACTCGAGTTTCCCCTTCCAATTGCATAGGTGATTGTTGATCAACATGTCTTCGGACGAAGTAAACGTTGTGGCAATCATGTACCCCAAGCCAGGCAAGCATGATGAAGTGAGTATTTGGACACCTCGCACCAACCATGGTTACACTTTCGCGTATCCCTAGATTCTCGAACAACTGTTCCCCCATCCCATCGATCGGGTGAACCAAATGGCTGATGCATCTCTCGCCATCGAAACAGCTCGCTGCCCATCTATCGGAACTCACCCGGCAAGTTCAGATCCATGAGCCGGATACGTTGATCTACTATGCCTTTTCTATCAAGGACGGGGATGAGATTATGGTCGTAGAGAGGTGAGTACTCAAGGGAAGTCCTTTGGTTTTCTCAAGTATTTTGAGCTCATCGGCACCAGATATCGCGACGGGGAAGCCCTTCAGACTCATCTGCTGAACCCTTATTTTCGAGAATTTGGAAGCAAAGCGTCCGGGCTGATGGAGAAGCCCTACGAGGTGAAAGTCGGCAGTGGATTTCTATCTTCATCGGTGAGCGTGACTCGGGTTTAAGTCGAATGGATCGATGTTGTATATTTGGCAATGAAAAGAGGTACCATATTCGGGTAGGGAGAGGAGGAGGTATGTAGTATGTACTGCCTAAAGTACCAGTAAAATGCATGGAATCCCTGGAGAGATGGTCACTGTCGAGTCCAATGCAGGAGAGGATGGCGTCCAATCAGGTGATTATTCTTTTAAATGGAGGTAGTTACCTTAGTTTCTTAATCAGTTAGAGTATTTTTTATTTTTTTTGGATTTGTTTATTTGTTCATAGGGCTGATATACTACTACTTACCTCCTAAGGTAGTAGATTTTGGTTTTATTATTATTTTATCATTGTTTTTAATGTTACCCTGTTGGGTAAGATATATTCATCAGGTTAATTAATGACTTCATTAATGTTATTATTATTACTATTATTATGAACGGGGTGTAGTGTATGAGGAGAAGATCTAAAAACAAAACAAAACCAGTACTAGTTACATGATAATTATCCACCCCTGAACCAGAGGGAGACGAGGTTGGGTTCCTTGGGTCCATCGGGAGGGAACCAGGCAGGTAATTCTCATTACGAGATTGAGGAGATTCTCCCATCATCATTCGGTAGGTTGTATCTTGTTCTTCCCAGCTTTCCTGTTGGATTGTATACAAACTGTACTAGTGGTTTAGTGAATTCCGTATCAAGGCGAGTGATTGGATGGAGAGGTGCAAATTACAGGAACATTGAACAGGACGATATCACCGTTGATTTGTTCAGATTGTAGAGAATCAATTCTCAGAATCATCCCTGAAACTGGGAAAACGAATCGTAAGGGGAAAAAAACTCTCGATCGATCCTTCTTCTTCTTCTTCCAGCTGAACGAACCCCTCGTGCCTTCTTCCTCAGTCTGTCGTTCCTCCTGAATACAAACTCCCCTAAGGGAAGGAACTACCTAGTGTACTGACTAGTATCTTCTTCTTCTTTTGCTTCCTCCTCCTCCTCTTCTTCTCCTCTTCTCCTCTCCTCCATCTCTCTCTCTCTCTCTCCTCTCGTCCTTCCTCCCCAATTCAAACCTCTCCTCATTTTTATTCTCGCTTTTGACTTGAACAGCTTCCCCTCATATTAATCCTCCATCTCAGTTTTCCTCCTCTTTTTTTTTTCTTTTTCTTTTTTCCCTACATTTCCTTGTATCTCTATTGTTTTGTCCCTTTTTTTTTAATAAAAAAAAATACAAAAAATAAAAGAAAGAAAGAGAAAAAGAAAGAGACAATCTACCCTTATCAATTTCATTTTTCGCTGTGCAGTTAGTTTAGCTTACCCGCTTCTCTTAACTACGGAACTCGCCGTTGATTTTCCCCAAACATAAACAGACAGACAGTTCTTTCTCTCTCGCTACTCTCTGTCTCTCTCGCTTCTGCCTCCGCGCATCCTTCACGATTTCCCCCCCTTATCTTCGGCCTTCTCTCCTCACCCGCCCCCCGCAGATTCTGTCTTAAAGTCAGAATGGCGTCTGGTCCAGCTACTCAGTCCCTAAAGGTCAGCATTCAGTAGCCTCTCCCGTCTGTTGCTTATCGGTTGTCAATTAGACCGCGGCTAACGAGGCGCCTACTACAGTGTGTGGTGACTGGTGACGGTGCAGTTGGTAAAGTAAGTTATCTCGGATGTTAGATGTCACATTCTATCACAATCCCCCCCCCCCTCCCCGTCTCTCGCTGTCTTCACTTGGCTGACTCCGGTTCCCCCACTCGCAGACATGTCTCCTGATCTCCTATACAACCAACGCTTTCCCTGGCGAATATATACCGACCGTGTACGTCATTCTAGCCCCTAAATATCCGTCTTATCCCCCCCGAATCCTTCGATTAACCCGATTCATTCCCCCAGATTCGACAACTACACGGCTAGTGTAATGGTGGATGGCAGACCGATCAGCTTAGGACTCTGGGATACTGCTGGACAGGAAGATTACGATCGACTTCGCCCGTTGTCTTACCCCCAAACCGATGTGTTTCTCATCTGCTTCTCTATCGTCAGCCCTCCTTCGTTCGATAACGTCAGAGCTAAGGTGCGATCCCAGCGACACGCCCGCGATTGACCCCCGCTAACTGACCAACATCTAGTGGTATCCGGAGATTGAGCACCATGCCCCCAACGTTCCCATTATTTTGGTCGGCACCAAGCTTGATCTGAGAGATGATCGGGCCACTACAGAAGCTCTCCGTCAACGGAAGATGGAGGCTGTGTCCTATGAGCAGGCGCTGGCCGTAGCCAAGGAAATTCGCGCACATAAGTATCTCGAATGTTCCGCCCTGACGCAGCGCAATCTGAAGAGTGTCTTCGACGAAGCTATTCGGTATGTAAATTATTTAACCTGCCCATTGTTCCACATAGTTAACGCTTCCCAGTGCCGTTCTCAACCCTCGACCTGCGACGAAACCGAAGAAGAACAAGTGCCTGATTTTGTAGATCCCCTCTACTCCTTCCGACATATATTATACACCACTAATCCGGCGTCTGGGTTTTGGGTCTTTTGCCCTTTGATGATTTGCTTATTGCGTTTGATTCCACTTCTCGTTTGATCCGGTGCTACGACTCTCATGCTCTTTTTCTCTCTCTCTTGGGTCAGGACGTCTTGTCCCGTGTCATCTTTTTTTATCTTCTAATGCCGTATAAAGATGTAACATGCTATACAATATCATGCCATGGATGTAGCTTGACCTTTTTTTTTCCCCAACGGTTGCGTCTAGATCATTCTGTCCGTGAGCTTGATCTCTACAATGCAAAGAGAACCTCCGACGTGTGACCGCGGAGACCAACTGACAAGATGAAATATATTAAGACAACACCAGGTCCCCTGGATGAATTCCTCCGTCACTCATGTCTTCATACTTCCATATCCATCAGACAAAAATAACGAAAGGGATATCTCAAAGAAATAGGCAGATAAACAATATTGGTATACTTTTGGAAGGATGAAGCCAATCAGACTCGCCCATGAACTAAAGGGACAAAACCAAACAGAGACTCTAATCATCGCTAGTAGAAGTGTAGCCAACCAAACGAACCGACTATGCCATGCGACCCAGTCGACTAGGATGCACTCCAGCGTACTGATTCCCTGCGGTTTCCTCGGGGTTCTGCTTGTTCTCCTTGACCTGGTGCGTTTCCTTCGCCTGGCGCTGTCTCTCCTCGAAGAGCTTCTTATTCTTGGCTTCGATCTTAGCCTTGCGGTTTCCTGTGTTACCACCACCCCCAGCACTATACAATGTCAATTTCCACGAAGTTGTAGATAGAGAGAGGCAATTCACTCACGTCAATTCGACATTGATCCGTCGGGGAGGATACTTCTTATCATCGAAGGTCGAATGGTGGTACAGCTTGAGACACGTCTTCATGCGGTCGTAGTTATCGAACTCGACAAATCCAAACCCACGGCATTTGGTGGGTTTGTCTTTCTCCGTGGCCACTCGGATGGACAAGGGCGTGATTTTCGAGAAGTGCTCTGTCAGGGACTCTTGGTTTGCGGAGTAGGGGAGGTTTCCTGTGAAATTGTCAGTATAAACGATTGATTGGCATGATCATCAAGATTCACTGACCAACAAAGACAATAAACCGGTTCTGTTTCTGCTTTTCGCCTTCATTGGGCTGAGCTTCTTCGGAATTTTCTTGGGCGTTGTCCTCGATTGGCTCCGGCTCCTTTTCCTTTTTAGCTTTCTTGTCCTTCTTTGACTTCTTCTTCTCGGATTTGCTTTCGGCGGGTGGTGCGACATCCACGTCCATGGCGTCTGTTGTGTCCTGGTCTGCGCCGTTCACGTCGGGCGTCTGGTCTTCGCTTTCATCCTTCTTCTTCTTCTTGTCCTTCTTTTCTTTCTTATCCTTCTTGTCCTTCTTTTCTTCCTTATCCTTCTTCTCCTTCTTTTCTTCCTTATCCTTCTTCTCCTTCTTGTCCTTCTTGTCCTTCTTTTCCTTTTTCTCCTTTTTCTCCTTCTTCTCCTTCTTCTCCGCCTGATCGTTCACGGTAGTAGGTTCTTCGGTCTTCACGGCATCAGCAACATCGACCGACTTGCGCTTCTCTTTCTTTTCCTTCTTTTCCTTCTTGGCCTTCTTTCCCTCCGGCTCGACAGCCTCTTCGGGGTTGTTTTGGATAAGCTTGCGTTTCTTGTCGCTCATTTTGAATAGAGTCAATATAGATAGGGTGCAGATTTACAGAAGAAAAAATAGTTTAATATAGTCTGGATGATCAAAAGAGGCCCAAAAAAAAATAAAAAAGGAATCTTTTTTTGCCGGGCGGACAAAACAGGCGGTGAGTCTGCTATAGTCACGTGGGATCGATTAGGGTTAGCGGCATCAATTGTTGATGCAAGCACTTGTGTACAGTCCAGTGTTGGTAGGTATTGTACGTCTTTATGGTTGTTTTGTCTCCTGGAGGTGTTTCTGGGGTATTTGCTGATATTTTGTATATTAACACAGATGTTAATACTATTCTGTGTCCTTAGCTCATGCGACCTGAGAATGTGGAAAATATATATTGGTACTATATACATTGTAGTACGATGTAGTCCTGTACAGAAATTTGCTGCTGTGAAATATATTGTTTCTGTCGCGTACACTAGGTCACGATCTATCATCACCGAAGAAAAATATTAGAAGAGATAGAACGGAGATACACTCATATTTACCGATTAATTAGCAAAAGAAGATAAGCTCCAACCTATATAACGCCTGCACATCGTACAATCATCTAGAACACTAGGATTTGAATCCGCTTTTGCTTTGCTCCATACCGCTCACGGAGTTCAGATCGCGTAAGAAGCTGGAGTAAGGGGAAGTGTACTTCCTTCATGTCAAAAATCCCCCGTTGTTTTTGGTCAACATATGATCCGTCGATGACGATGCGTTCTAAGCTGTCAAGCTTGAGAGATCCTGCGATTGTTAGTCCATGGTAATCAAATAAAAAGTTATACACAATGCACTCCAAACATACCAGCTTCAATCAGATCAGAAATCCGAGCAGGCGTGCCAGCGCCGATACCCGTGCTGTGCACCTGTTAGCTAATTCAATCATCTCAACAAGCTAGACGACTCAAGCATACCGCGCTCGCTGCAGGAATTGTTTTGCTTCCTCCAGCTTAATATGCTTCGCAAAAAGCTTGCCAACAATAGCCTCCTTTGTCTGGAATGGCCGAAGAGCTCTACATGCTGGGGTCAGTTCCCACCCGTCCATATACAGAGGTTAGAACGCGACGTACCTGACTACGTCCGCTGCTCGGAGTGCGCCGGGAGAAACCACGAGAGTATGCGGTGCACCATTCTCCTGAGAAGCCTGTCCAAGGTTGGCTCCCTTATTGGAACTGAATGATTTGAGAAAAGCGGGTAGTTGGTCGAGCTGCCTCGGTGCCTCGAACGAGGAAGTATCAAGGAAAGCGGAGTCTAGTCTCGTCAGTATCGGCGGCTAGAGAATGGAAACGAAGATGCATACCTGGAACGCTTAAGTCACTCAGCTCAATGGCAGTAATATTCTTGTTATGGCGCTTGGACTTCTTAGCCATATGATCGGCTAATAATCCACCATCCATCTTTCCAATATCTTCGTTGATACTGCCTTTGCTTTCGGTGGCCTTTGGGTCCTTTGGTTCTGCATCTTGCTTGGAATGATCCTTATCTTTCGTATCCTTCTTGTTGGCCTTGTTCTTGCCATCCTTTCTCTTCTTGTTGTCTGGGCCTTCGGAGGCTCCCGACGCAGTACCGGCGCTCTTCTCCTTGGAAGAGTCGGCGTTGTCTCTCTTGCGCTTCTTGTCAAGCTTGGCCGACAGGCCGGAGGGTTTAGAGTTTTTGTCGAACATGTTGCGAACTCGAGAGAATGACCAGTCGCAAGAAGGGGAAATGGAAGTTGTCGATGGTCGCATGAAGCTTCGACAACTTTTTTTATGCTGAGTCAGCCGCTATCCTTATCGATAAGGCCGACCAATCATTCGGCGGCAACAGAAGTTTGAATGTTATGATCATCTTGACGCGCTTCTTCTGCTATTTAGTTTCAATCTTCCTTTACTCTCGGCTTTTTTTCTTATTCCTATGGGCTATTAATGCCCAGACCACGCTTCTTCGCTCCTGCGTCTACCACATCATCAAGTATACCCTATCAATCTACATCCCTTTTCATGAGAGACAACTACCATGGCGACCACCCCTAACCCACGCCCCCGCCGCTCCCCGCGAGAGTCGCAGGCCTCGGAATCATTCACTCCCGTAGGAGACAACACACTCACAGGTGTATGTCTATTCTAGATTACTTTCATTTCCCAAAAAAAAGCCTTTTTTATTCTAACGTACAAATAGCTCCAGCGACTTCCCGGGCCTACCAGATATCCACTCACACCCAGTCGATTCATGACGACAACGCCGTCGGGGAACAGATCTGCATCTCGATTTACACCGCGAAATAGGGGTGTAGGGGCGCCTTCGACACCACATGGACTGCGAGCGATGCAGCGGCGGGCCGCGAACACGCCCGGCCGGGATCGGAGAAGGAGTGGACGGATCCAGCGCGAGACCACGTTTGATATTCTACGGAACTTAGGCAAGGGTATGTATAATGGCCCTTGTTGATTTGACTCCGAAGAAGATGTGTTATATATAGCATGGGGTATTAACTGGGTGGAATTAGCTCTCGCCCCAACTTCGAAGCCCATCCAATCATCGCCGCAGCAGCCACTTGAGCCATCGCCAGAACCCGAGAGAGATGAAATCGAAGAGCTTGATAACGAACCGGCGACCGAGCGGCCACGATTGTCCTTACCGGTGGAAGATGTGGAGGAAGTGGATGAAGGAAGTCCGGAACCACGCCCGCCTCGACTGTCGTTGGCATTTGAGGAGGATGAGGACATTACACATACATCTATCGAATATCCCCGCCGAGCTATCAGTGAGGCCGATCGTGCGAGACTGTCAATGATGAGCTTTGGCGCACCCCGGCTAAGTGAGAACTTTGGAGACGCAACCGGATTAGAGTCGGATTCCGATGTTGGTGACGAGACCGGCGTCATACACGACGAAGGTGCAGATGACACGGTGATCAGTCAAGGTGCCTTTGACAGAGGGTAAGTGTGCGAATTTTTGGATTATTTATCTTGTAATATGCTAATATACATGTAGAGGAGAAACAGAGGATCTGGGGCGGTTCAACTTGAACTTCAATTTTCCCTCCCCACCAGCACCTGGTGATGGCGACTTTGATGAACCTATAAACGATGACGGATTTGAGCTACCGCCTGTTGACTTCCCGGTTGAAGATGCAATATTGGATGACAGCGGGGATATTGGCGACACCGCCGGTGAACTTGGAATAGAGCTCAATCTACCAGCCCGCGTTTCACTAAGTGAAAGCCCTGGAATCGTTGGAGGAGGCTTGCGCGCAGAGGAACATATTGGGCAAGGGAAAAAGCAGAAAAAGTTATCGCGGCATGGGATCCCTGTGCCAAATATACCGTCAGGCGTGATTCGCAAGCTGGCAACCAGGTTTGCTCCCGCTAGAGCTGGATCGAAAACGAAAATCAGCAAGACAACCTTGGCGGCAATTGAACAAGCGTCGTCATGGTACTTTGAGCAGGTGAGCGAGGACGTGGCGGCGTATTCGAAGCATGCTGGGCGGAAAACCATTGACGAGAGTGACGTTACAGCGCTGATGAGGCGGTGAGTTTCGCAATTCCATCAATTCGTATGATTTGGGATGCTAATTCATTAGACAACGCCACCTCAATGGTGCAAACACTGTCTTCTCCTTGGCACAGAAGCATTTGCCCAAGGAACTCTTGCAAGACATGAGGCTAGCAATGCCCCCATGAACCCAAAACCCGAGCAATGCAAAGATACCAAACCCAAAGATGAACGCCAATATGGAAGCTGGCCACGTCTACCAGTTGCGGTTTTGACGGACACGCCGTGTCGCCTCATTTGGTCTCTTGCGAATAATCATCCATAACATGATCGACGTTGCAAAACACAGACCGTACCTGGTAAAATGAGCCAACGAGCCACCAGAAGAGTTCCATAAGAACAGTCATAAAAACTTACCAGGTGAAGATATACTGGCTGTGATTGTTTCTGAGGTTCACCTCGGCCGGGCGTCCGATGGGAATACCCTTGGCTTCCCTATCATACGATTCAAGCAGATCCGGGGCTATGGAGTTAGGAGGGTCAGTTCATAGATCATTAGGTAGCTGGCACATATTAGCTTACTCATAGTCTCTTCAATCATAATGGGCTGGCTTCCCGTGAGATCGGCCATCTGTTCAATGTCAGGAAAGTAAAATTTCCCATCCTCCGGCTTGTTCTCTGGCGTAAACATGTTCTTTTTGATTGGTTCCCGAAGCAAGCCCTCCACGGTGACTTCCTCCTGGGGCAGCCCAAGAGCTCTATCCTGGTGGTTTTCCAACTTCCTCGATATCCAGCCTCTGTTCACCAGCACGGTACTCTCCCCGTTGCCTCGCTCCAGCGGAGTATAGACCATGTAACCATCAGTACCCTCATTCATACGGGGACCAACGAGCATCTCCTGATCATGTCTGAGACGTCCTGTAGCATAGACCCGGCGGTAATCGAACTCCGGGATGACCTCAGGATCCACCTGGGGAGGCAGCGGGAGCGGAGGTTTGATCAAACGGTCCTCGTACTTGGCGATCAATTTGGTCTTCCAGTCGAGTCGCTGAATCTGCCAGGTACCTAGGGCAAAGGAGATAATGGGGATTAAGGCTAAACACGAGAAGACAATATCAGTTAGAATCCATGTTTTCCTCCGTCCGAGTTCCGAGCGTGCGCGAGACGTCTGCGGGTTTCGTTGGCCATACCTAGAATAATCAAGCCCGGACCATGTTTTCGACCAGTACGAACGATTTGTGCAGGATGATCGACGACGGAGAGCCAGCGCGCATCATCGGCGGCATTCTGGTAGGAGCGAATCTGCTGTCGGCGACATCTGACGCAGATCGAGTCTAGTTTGAACGCGGTTCGAGAACTCCGCAGGCCAGCGGCAGTTGGCGGCTGCCATGCGGTGGCTGCGGTCCGATTGAGGACGGAAAAGATTGACCGCATGGTCAATTGGAATAATGTACAATCAGACGAGTTGGTCTAAACAAAAAAAGGAAAACCAACAGGTGATTGGGATGGGAGAAATGGCGGGGGGGGAAGAAGGGGACGAGGAAGAAATATTGCCAAAGGAGGAAAGTTGGCGGAATTAATCGACGGTTCGACCTCCGCGTGATCGGCGCCGGCGTCTTTCCCTCCGACTCTCTCTCTCTCCTCGGGCCTTCCAACGTTCACTCATTCACTTCATTCTTTCTCCCACAGCGTTTCGCAATTGACTCTGCTCTACTTCTAATTTGGCCATGTTCTTCTCCGGATCCCTCCAGGAAGGTATCGCTTTGGCCGTCAACGAGGCCAAGGCCATTGTCTGCTTCGTAAGAGGTTCGTTCCCGATCGCAACAGCTTTCCCCACGTCATAGCTAACCAGCACCCGCGGCAGATGACGGCGATACAAGTTCCACATGGGAAGATGAATACTTCAAAGATGAACAAGTACGCTCGCCGTCTTGATAGTCTAATCTGTATTCGAGATCCCAATGCTGATCGCTTATCCCATAGGTGGCACGATTACTTGGGACGAAAGCCATCGTGTTACGGCTCATGAAGGATAGCCAGGAGGCTGGGTTTTTGACTTCGTTTTGTCCAGTGACGATGTTTCCCGCCGTGGTTGTCATAAAGTAAGTCCCCCAATGGTATCTTTCTTAGGGATTGTGTACTTGGTTCATTTGTTAATCGGGTTCTAGGAACGGTATGTTGGGGGAGTATATCGTGCCGGAGATCTCGAGAGAGACCTTTTATGAGCGATTAAGGGCTGTACTAGATGTCAAGGACAATTCTGGCGAGAATAGAGCAACGAGTACTCAAGACTTGGATCTAAACCAATCGACGGCGACGGCGCCGGCGCCGGCGCCCGCTCCTGCTGCTCCAGCGCAGCCTGCCACCTCTGCACCTGTTCCACCCCAACCCCAGCCACAGCTCCCATCTGAGCAACCGAGGAATGAACCTATACCCGCAGATGTACCGCGCACAGAGAAGGCTGCAGCACCTACACAGACAAAAGCCTCAGCGTCGGCTCCCAAACCCAAACCTCAATTCTCACAAGCACCCAAACAAGTCGTCGAACAGAAGCCTCGTGAATCTAAACAGCAGGCTAAGCCCAAGCAAGAAACTATCCCAAAGATCAATATTAAAAAGAAGAACCCAACGGTCGAAAGTGTCAGTGAGCCAGCAGACAAACCCCAGACACAAATACCCACGCCCCCCAAGCAGTATCGTTTACAAGTACGACTTTTTGATGGAACCTCTGTTCGTTCCAGCTTTTCGCCCTCCCAAACCATTCGCGGCGATGTTCGCCCTTGGGTTGAAAGCCACAGGACGGACGAGAGACGACCATACAATCTAAAGCACATCCTGACCCCTCTTCCCAACCGGACACTCACTATCGCCGAGGAGGAGCAAACGCTGGAAGAGCTTGGGTTAGGATCTAGTGCCACTCTAGTCATGGTTCCGATTAATACGTATATTGAAGCATACTCGGCTGCTGGGTCGAGTCTACCTGTGCGAGCGGCTTCGACTATTTACAACTGTGCTTCTTCCATCTTGGGGACCGCGACAGGCCTCGTCGGATCGCTCGTTGGGTATGGCCCAACAGCATCTACCCCATCCCCCCCAGTTACGACACCCAACCCATCGTCACCTGGCGCTAATGCTCCGAGACCTCGTCCCACTGGATTCAGAGGGCCGATTATCAGGACCCTGAGGGACCAACGCGAGGAGCAAGATGACCGACAGTTATACAATGGGAATCAGGTATGTGATGTTACCAAACATATTGATGCTTCCTTTCTAATGCAATGCCGTTCCAGCTTAACTTCCAACCGCGACGAGACACAGATAGCCAGTAGGGTTGAATTACTAGAGTACTTTGTGGCGTTTATCGATCTAATTTGCGTGATATCATTGTGTATGAGATGTTAAGTTCTGTTGGCCTCTTCTCTGTTGTAGTAATCATTAGTTGGTGACCGTTTATTGTTCTCGTAAAAGCGTTCCGAAGGATTTATAATATTATTGTAATGGCCGGTGGAAGCAGAAGCAGATGAAGAGTGGAATGTCTCTTTTTTTGATTGATTGATTATTTTCTAGTGTCTGCAGCCCAATGTCTCCATCAGACTGATCAAACAATAACCCTTTAAACCCAAAATCAATTGTTCCCTGATGGAAGTGGTATACAGATAGTATCGGGGGAGATTTACGCCGCTATGCAAACACAATCCAGGCCAAGATGGTTTATTTCAACCCAATCCGCCAGCCGGATTTAACCAAAGCCCTATGTGCGTTCGGAATATTTTTTTTCTCGTTCTTTTTTCTGCTGATTATTCCTCATCACTTAAAAGTCCACCAACTAACTAGGATAGCCTCCTAGTAAGGCTTAGCGGCGGCCTGGCAAGCTTTCTATAAACCAATTAGTATGGCATGATAATCGGTAGAGATTCGCGAAAGACCACAGGGGATATATATATATATATATATATATATAAGAGAATCGACATACGAGCTGGTCCAGGTACCATCCACAGATGGACATGTTACCCTGGTTATCATCCATGCACTTGCGGAAGTTCTGAACATCAGCCTGGCAAGCCGGGTTCTCCCAGGAGCTGTTGGCGGCGCTGCTCTGCCAGAGGCTGGAGTCCATGGGCTGGGCCTCGGCGGGAGGAGCAGCAGCCTGCTGGGGCTCAGCGGGGGCGCTGGAGCCGCCACCGAAGAAACCACCGATGGCGTGGCCGATGGAGGAACCGACTGCGACACCACTGGAGGAAGATGAGTCAATGAATTATGTTTTAATCATCATAAAGTAATAGAATTGTAGGTGTGAGACTGGGGGCCGAGGTATATCGTGTAATTGCAGAAATGACTTACGCGGCGGTCGAGGCCATCTGACCGAACAGACCGGGACCCTGGCTCTGCTGAACGGGAGCCGCCTGAGGAGGAGGAGGGGGGTGGGCGCCGTGAGGTTGCTGGGGATGGGCAGCGGTTGAGTGAGGCTGGTGCTGCTGTTGAGACGGAGCAGCGGCCGGTCTGGCGGGAGCGGCAGTAGGTCTGGTAGGGGCGCTGCGCGCGGGAGTAGCGGCACCACGACGTTGACGAGGCATGTTGGATATGGGATATGGGAGGAAGGGAGAAAGGGATTGAAAGAGTTGTAGATGAAAAAGAGGGAGAGAGTCTGACGTTGTTGCGGAGGATGAGGGAGGTTGAAGAAGTTATAAAAGGACAAATCGGAGACGCTTCGAAAACTCCGACGCTCGCTGGCAATTTCCCGCCCGCTGATTGGCGGGCAGTCGGGATTATGTCAGCAGAACCCCGGGGATTACAGGAATACCGTATCTGGAACCGTATGGTATTGTATTGGGGTCTTCTCGTATCTTCCATTTCCCATCTGGAATTCTTAACTACATTACATTATTATTGATTCTCTGCTGGTGACTCAATGTTGATTTCATCTCGACCTAGCTGGTACTATCTCTAAGGATGATTCGATATTTCAGATCCACATCTTCGCCCCCTGGAGGCGTCTCAAACTGCCATCCACGGCCTGTCCAGCGAAGGATGCGATCACCTCCTAATGGTTAGGTAGAGCCCTTGCTCGTCTCTATTCCTGTCTGTCGTATTTCCGGAATGAAGAATGCCTCTGAGTTGTCGCCGCAGACCTATAGAGGTTGCAAGTTGCGAGGGCCGTGGTGGTAGAAGACCCCAGCGAGCGATTACTGCGAGGGGAGCAACATCCCGTAGAACCCCTCTCTGAAAATAATACACTCCGTATCGCTGGAGAATAACGTGAAGCTGCAGGGCGACTCCAATTGCTTGCTCAAAGGTCCAGCCAAATCAAGCATGGGATACCTGTATGGGTAACAAAAATTGGTAAGGTCCTGGCTGGCTTTTTATGTTGGGCGAGATTTCCGGGATTCCACCTTCTTTTTCCTCCTCTCTTTGTTGTCCTCTTTACGACCTTCTTTGCTTCGCTTGGTCTTTTTGCTTTTAGATTTGGCGCTGGAATCTCCGTCCCTGTCTTTCTTTTTGCTAGTCTTCTGTGTCGCAACTTCTTCGTCAGAGCCCAAATTCGACTCGGTCGTTTTGGATGTTTCCACAGTCGTCTCCGCGGTAGCCTTCCTGGCTAGAAGGGAGGCCTTCAGTTGAGCGCGCGCCTTTTCTTTGGCCTGCTGTTCTTGACGCTCCAAATCCAATTTGTCATTACCCGCCTATTCCAGATTAGTGCTCCTGCAGATTGATTGCGTCGTACACAGTAGTGATAGAAACGTACAAGTCCATGCTTGATGAAGCGATTCGCTGCCTCCTTGTCAAGCGTCATAGTCCTCTGCTCTGGCTCCGTTTCCAATTCCTTAATCTTCGCAAAATATTGTTTTACCCGGGTCAATTCTCGGAAAACAGGGTGTTCCTTGGCGTCCACGCCATGAAGACGCAAGTATGCTGAATAAAAGTCAGTGTTCTGAATAACGATTATCGGTGAAAGAAGCAAAGAGGCCGCGTACAGAAAATTAGGGACTCGAGTGTGTAGGTCACTAAGACGTGGAATTTCGCTTTGTCTAGGACTGGTAGCTTCTTCGACATATCTGTGACTGTGCCTTTGAGGATCGACTCCAAGACTTCCTCAAGGTCATCGACATTATCGTCCAGCTGCTCGAGCAGCGGAAGAAGATCTGTGGCGTCCATGTCTGGTATGGTGATTGAGAGGGAAGAATGGCCGAAGTATTGAATTCTTTGAAAAATCGCGAAGATTGGCGATATTTTATCAGAAGGCGGTGTGATAGGCGGTGAGCAGCGACTACGGAACGCATCGCATCATCCCTGCTGGAGTTGAGGCTTGTATTTCCTTATACTATTATTGACTACCCTCTTTGCGAAACGCCAATCCTGAATCATCCGGTACATAAGTCCTCTCTTGGACCACCCTTCAAAGTGTTGTGCGTACTCCCGCGCCGTCCGCTTTTGCGGGCCGGCATTTATGAATTGTGCTTTTCGACGAGATCCCATTTCCAGTCGCCTACCCCAAAACGGTCGCTAGCAACCTGGATGCATGACGCCGATGAAGCATCGAGAGAAAGTGGGAAGCCCCGGCTGTCGGGGCGCATACATATCCTAGGCCTCGGAAATGTCGGCACTTTCGTCGCTCACTCTCTTGCCAGTCGACCATCTCCTCCACCCATCACACTTCTTATGCACAATCCGGAGCTCTACCGAGCTTGGCTGGCGAAGAAGAAATGTTTAGCTGTCAACACAAATGGTCTGGATGACATCAAAACTGGGTTCGATGTGAATGTCCTGCAAGATAAAACATGGCATTCAATTCCATATTGGAACAAAGACGGGTCGGCGGAGAATACTAGCGAAGGGCCCGGAAATGATTCACAGGAAGTGGAGGCCGAAGAGTCTTTCGCTCAAATGATGGAAGATGACGAAAAGATTGAGTGTCTGATCGTTGCTGTCAAAACGCCCGTGACGGCCATGGCTTTGGAATCCGTCAGTCACCGCTTGACGCCCGATTCCACGGTGCTCTTCCTCCAGAATGGCCTGGGTGTCGTTGATGAGATCAACCAGAAAATCTTTCCGGATCCCCTACAGCGTCCGCATTACATGTATGGGATCATTTCCCACGGATTAGCGCGGAAGGACGCCTTCCAAGTCTCTCACACTGGTGTCGGGACAACCATTCTGGGGTCTGTTTTATCCAAAGACGGTGGTCCACCTAGCAAGAAGGACGTGGACTGGGTCCCTAGTACGAAGTTTCTACTGCGAACATTAACTCTCACGCCACCGCTTGTCGCTGTCGCAGAGGAGCCTTCTTCTCTTATGCTGTATCAGCTGGAAAAGCTTGCATTGAACTCTGTGATCAACCCCTTGACCGCTATCATGGACTGTCAGAACGGCGAACTTCTATACAACTATAGTTTCACTCGGGTGATGCGACTACTTTTAATGGAGATTTCGAGCGTAATCTGCGCCTTGCCTGAGCTGCAAGGAATCCCTGGCATCGAAAGCCGCTTTTCTCCAGAACGTCTACGGTCTTTGGTAACGCGACTGGCCAACCAGACTGCCAAGAACCATAGTTCAATGCTTCAGGACGTACGGGCAGGGAAAACAACAGAGATTGAGTATATGAATGGGTATATTGTTCGCAGGGGCGAAGAGCTTGGTATAAAATGTGTGGTGAACTATACGATAAAGCATCTGGTGCTTGCTAAGCAACAGGATTCGAAACAAAGGGAGTCGGGCGCCATCCCTGTCGATCTGTTGAAGGAATCCAATAGTTGATTCTACCTCGCGAGCCGTTAGTTTCGGCCTGAACCACAGGAAATTGCACCGAACACATATCTCTTCCTTCAACAAGATACCGCATCCGTGGCCTTGCTGCAAAGGTCTTCGATTTGTTCCCAGCGCCTTAGCAGTGTTTCCAGCTTCTTTTGATTTTTTGAGCCCTCTTCTGATGATGCGGCCAATTTCAGCAGGCTGGTTGTCGCGCGTGCCTCATCTGCATAGGTCTTTATCCACTTTTTGATAACAGATACCGTTCTGTCAGCATTAACTCCCTTCACCGAGTGGCCAAGAACATAATTTCGCCAGTCTTCGAGTTCCATGTAACTTATGCAAGCAGCAATTTCAGTGCGGTAGCAGGCACCAGTGGTTGTCACTTCATAATTGCTAGATTCTCGGCAGTTAGCTGGATGTATAGCAGAGATGGCCAAGAGTGGAATTGAGAGAGAGATAGAAGAAACTTCATACCCATAATATTGCTGAAAGTTTAGTTCCTCCTGGTAATGCCCAGGTATTTCTTTAAATATGATATCATCCAGATATATCACTTCACTCTCGTTTTCGTCGAGGTAGAAACCGTCTTACCCATATGTTAGTTGACTTGACAACATTATGATTTGGGGTATTCCATACACTCAGTAAGAAGAAAATCGTTAGGGTGAGGCCCATAGCTCATGTATATTTCTTCACCCTCCTCTATTGATCTGTTAGATTGCATTTAAGTAACGAGGGAGTAGGCTGAAACGACTAGACGAGACGTACCATAGCTTTTCGTGGTTTTGAAGACGTATTCTTTCCCATCAAAATTGACATTGCACTAATTTCAAGTCAGTGCAGTGCATATACATTGTCAGCAATATTGTACCTACCGCAACATCAGAATGATTGAAATAATCCGCAAAAGGAAGTAATGCCATTGCATCATTTCTATCTTCTGGGGGTTCTTGTCCTGGCATTAAGTAGTGGAAGCTTCTTGTATTGACAATAAGCCAGTGAAATGAGAAATTGTCCCAATCAGTCTCTGGGAAGACAGAGACAACGCTTTCCCATGCATCGCGCAAGCGCTCTTCCTGCTGCGCAAGGAGATTTTGATGAAAAGTCTCATACTCGTACTCGATTTTACTTTTCGGGATGTTATTCCAAGTCCCCGAAATCGACGGCGGGAGTAAATGATTAGAGTCTCGGGAATTGAATCCTTTTACAGAGTGTGGCCATAAGATTGGCATGCTATCTTCAAAATCTTGGCGAGTAGGCCAGGTCTTCCGCCAGAGTTCATACTCTTCGAGGTCCTTTGTGTCGCCATTAGTGAGAAACGCAGCTAAGATAGCATGCACGGATGTTCCATCTGGGAATTTGCTTCTCAGAGTGTCAGGAACTCGCTCAATGGTCAACATTTCCTTTAATGGAACAGTGACGATAGTTTCATCTTCCTTTACACAGTTAGTACACGGGTTGGAGAAGCTAGGGACATATAGAACGTACCTCTATATTGCGCGTAGCTATCATACCCAGTCCTCGACCTGGAAATCGAGCAGGTGCAACTCCGTTCACAATAATTTCCTGGGAAATAGCCCATTTCGTGAACTGCTCATGCTCTTCACCGGGCCGCCAGTCTGCCTTCATTCTTGTGGTGGGATTCGGGCGGTCCCTCTACCCGTTGTTCAAAATTTGTGTATCAGGCAAAGCCGAATAAGACGGACGACATGATGGTATTTGCCTATATGTTAAAGCTGAGGTAGTTCGTATTAGTATGTAGTAGAAGAAGATTGAAGCTAAAAAAGAGCGCCCCGACGCTTATCGACCGTTATCAGCACGTGCCATCCTTTCCGGCTGGAGCAAATGATCGGAAGCATCGAACCACCGGGGAGGACGATCGACTTTCCGTCTCAACAAGTAAAGAACGAACAGGTCCCTAGACGCACCATGTCAGGTCTAGGCCGGCGAGGAGCTTCGATTGTGGTTCGTGAACTCACTCTATCAACGCCTCTTATTCGAAGCTGTCACGCGAGACCGTTTTCCGTCTTCAACCGGCCGCAACCCAAATACCCCGGCCATGTCCCGTTGACCTTCGTCGAGCGTGGTGCCCTGGCTGTAGGGTCTGCAGTTGGTTCTTTGGTAGACCCTTGGAGAGCCGGTATGTTCCTATTAGCAATGCCTGTATTTAGTTGTCCAATCCTTGATTCGATTGTTCCTACACGAAAACAAAATAAAACAGTCCGCTAAGTTCAATTCCCCTCAATCTAGATCTGATCGCAGCCTGTGGTGAAGCAACCGCAACGCCCTACTTTATCTATCGACTTCGCGATGCCATGCTCTCCGATCCTACTGGTCGCCAAATTCTCCGCGATCGCCCCCGGATTACCTCCGAAACCATGCCCTTAACCTATCTACGATCCCTGCCTGAGAATTCCGTCGGACGCACCTATGCAGCCTGGCTCGACCGTGAAGGTGTCTCCCCAGACACCCGCGATAATGTGAAATACATTGACGACGAAGAATGTGCGTATGTTATGCAGCGATATCGCGAGTGTCACGACTTCTACCATGCTGTGACAGGGCTGCCTATCTTCGTTGAGGGCGAGTTGGCGCTCAAGGCATTTGAATTCCTGAACACACTCATTCCCATGACAGGGCTGAGCCTTTTCGCTTCAGTGCGGTTAAAGCCCGCAGAACGAGAGCGGATGCTCTCGATTTACCTCCCCTGGGCTGTCCGCAGTGGCCTCGGAAGCAAGGAGCTGATCAATGTTTATTGGGAAAAGATTCTGGAGAAGGATGTGGATGAGTTGCGGACTGAGTTGGGTATTGAAAGACCTCCTGATATGAGAGAGATCCGCCGGATGATCCGGGAACAGAAAAAGAGGGAGAAAGAGCGGCTGGCGCAGGCGACGGCGTGAAAGAGAATATTTCGAGCTTAGCGTTGTAATTATGTATATTATTAGAGTTGCTTCTAATGGCATTTAGAAGTCATGGTTATTATTAGTACTATTATTATCATAAACCAGGTATTTCCCGTATTTCCCATGCCTTCATAAATATATATATATACACACACATGTAAATGGAAAATTAGATCGGTATCGATTATATTAGTATACAGAAACAATAGCTATTGTATCTGGATCATATTGAGAGATAAATTTTGTTCAAAGTAACGGGCCAGCTGCATTATAAACCAATCGTAACGCCGATGGTCATCTCATGGGATGTTTGGAACAAGGTATCAATGGAGGAACGAAAGAAAAAAAAACAGACCCTGAAAAAAAAAAAAAAAAAAACCACTGCCCAATCGAGTGGTGAATAGTTGAGCTCTTCACAAATCCAACAAGTCATCATCATCATCCCAACCACCTTTGCGTCGGGTAATCACGATTTTATGCTCCTCCTCATCCTTGCGCTGGTTCTCGGCGACGGCGTTTAAGAGCTGCTTCAGTTGATCTTCGGAGACCTTCTGTCGCAGTTGGCCAGACTGGGCCAGCATAAGGAGTCTGTTTTCAATATCTGCGGCGCGAGATTCCTTGACAAGGCGAATACGGCCCAAACGATCGGCGGCTTCAGGTTCGAGGATTTGGGAGAGGATCGAGGATCGACGGTCAGCTAGTCGATAGGTAACAGGTTAGTGGAGAGTAGAAAGGATGGGAAAACTGTGAGATTTGGCGTGATTTTTCTGGCATATGGTGGGGTTTAATGTAATTGGTGGTGGGAAGTTAGTTATTTGCGCATACCTTCAGCTTGCCTGGAAGGGAATACCAGTTAGTAATAATTTTTCAACGAGCCCATGCGAAACCCACAGGCAACAGATATCATAGCACTTACTTCCTCTGATCTTCCTGGCCGTCAGATCCGCCTCCACGTGAGCTGCCCTGCTGCTGCTGAAGCTGCGCAAGGCGGGCCCGTCTGATCTGTTTCAAGGATGAGAAGATGATCTAGAGTGATGTAGGGTTTTCTGAACTGACCTCCTCTAGTTCTGCATCGGCCATTATGTGGTTTGTTGTATGTGGATGGGATTGAATTAATTCCTGCAGTGGAAGATGCTCTGGACTGAATTGAATCAACCAAAGCTGGAGAAGTTTCCAACCCCACTTGTTTCCAGCCTGAGGCATGCAGGCAGCGATGGAGTGGGGCGCCATGAGGCATCAGCTTCATTCATCGTTTTACCATCTCAATACAGCTAAGCCTACCTGGGTCCTACATATCTTACGTATCTATAGGGGACCTCTTCATAAAGAACAGGTAACGATGGCTACACCGCAAATATATCTTTGGAAGAAATTGGATCTGATTGAGGATATTTAATTATTTATTCTTAGAAATATTCCTAGAAATAGAAGGTTTAAGCAAGATGTTTCAGAACAGCCGTGCTCCTCCCCCTTGTTCCCTGCATGTGTCGTCATCGACTGCCAAGCTAGAGAGATAAGCGACTATTTTGCGATCGTCGGACGACGCAGAGGGAATAGGAACATCATCCTTAAAATTGGCTGAGCTTCGTCACCGTGCAAAATTGAGTTTCAGCCATGTACTTTAAACAGCTCGACTGAACTCCATCCTCGATAGAGTAATCGATGCATATCTCATGTCGTGCCTGTGGCAATGGATGAATGTATATAAGTCAACGAACAGTGATTGATTGGATGGATGGGGTAACTAAAGCGCCGGGCTGGTCGGACGCCGACAGTGGTCGCATTGGGGGACAGGGGGGGGGAGAGGGGATGTAAGACATCACAGGATGAGTTTTTAATATGTTGTTGACGGAACATTAAAGCCGAGGAGAGAGAAAAGAGAGGGAGAGAGAGAGGAGATGAACATATCACCAACCAGGCAACCTGCTTGTGACTGCCCAAAGGGGCATGAGTGACCGTGGCGATCGGCATCCCCGATCCGGTGATCCAGATGACTAAGGCGAGCCTTTTTGCCTCTTGTAACAGGTAATTCACGGTAATTTGGACGAGGTACCAATTCCTTGCCTCCTCTTGAGGAGGGGGCGGAGTACTGGTACCTGTCCGGTACAGCCAATCCTGGTGGCAGTGGTTGGTACCTCCCGTGTACTAGCGGCGTATTGGTTTATTACCTTACATTACATGCATTTCTCTCTTTCTCCATGACCCAACCGCCTCATCACTACGTACAGGTATTAGCCTCGTTTCTCTCTCTCTCTCTCTGTGTCTGTCTCTCCCTCTCCCTCTCCAACCACACGCTATTCCTGACCCTCGAACCCAACCATCAAAGAGGGGCCTTTCTCCGACTCGCCTTGTACTCCCTCCCCTTCCTCTCTCTCTTCCTCTCTTGATTTCTACATCTCTCTTCCGTCCTTTCTGTCTCTCCTTGGATTCTTCTCCCCTCCTTTAACCATCAGCTTTTCCAGCTACTTCCGCTCGCTCCCTTCCCACTCTCCATTCCCAATGCTTCATATCCCGACCGGTTAGCTCTACGATTACCCTATCTGCGCGCCTGCGGGGCCTTTGCGTTACCTTGGATCTTCTCCCTCCCATACATATTTTATTCGATGCATAGATTCCCAACGCTCTTTTCTTAAATTGAATCTCCAGATGGGAACAGCGGATCGGTGCTTTTCTACGAGGTTGTGACACCCAACGTCCGTCATTGTGCACCCATATTTGCGACACTTCTTGACACTCTTCATCATCATGGCTGAGTATGTCCCATTCCTTCCCCCTCCCCATATTGGATTTGTATGTCCGTGTTGTGGGATCGTAACTTACATTCTTTAGCTTAATCGCCTTCCATAACTACTACTCACGCCACAGCCTTCTGTCGCCGTCCACCATGCTCCCGCGTGCCTCGAGTCACAAACGTTCCAATTCCTCCGAAAACAGATCTCTTTCTCCCGATAGAACCCTTACCAAAGCCAAATCGGCGAATGACCTCGCTACAATTCTCTCCACCAATAGACCGAACTCCACGACTCGCTCGACGAGTGTGGGAAACTTCGCAGACAGTGGTTTCAGCACACTGAAGGATCCCAGGCTAGGAAGCCATTCAGAAGCGTCGGAATCATCGTCGCCGCAATCACATCATCCCGACCTAAGCAGCGAAGTCGCCGCCTTGAGTGTGAAACTTGTGGAAGCGATCAACACACAAACTATTCTGGATGATAACTTGGTTGCCACCCGTCAAGAATTGGAACGAGCGCAGACCAAGTTAAAGTCGTTAGAGACCGATAATGAGAAATACCAGCGCGATATTGACCAAGAAATTTTGGTAAAAAAGACCGATGTGGATTATGAACTTTTACGCCTAAAAGCCGCCTTGGCAGACGAAAAGGCGCAGCGCGCTCTCGTTGAAAAGGAGAAAAAGGGGATCGAACAGGAGTTAGAGACTCTTACGGCGGCTCTTTTCGAAGAAGCCAATAAGGTAAGTCGTCTCCATACAAATCTTCGTCGTGTTATCACGCAGTTTATAGTTAACTGATATCTCCTACCTTGGCAGATGGTTGCTGCCGCCAAACTCGAGCGCGAGGCAGTGGAAAAGAAAAACGAACAGCTGCGCTCCCAAGTCAAGGACACCGAAGCACTACTTGCGTCGCATCAAGAACAGCTAGCGGAACTCAAGTCCGTCTTGCAAGTTATGAATGTATCCAAAGACGATATTGAAGCTCGCACGATCACTTCTACTGCACCTTCCTCGCCTACTGGTACTCGACAGTTCCCGGGGATTGACAATCACCTTGTTGAAAGCCCCGCGGCTCTAGAGCCGGTACCATGCCCGGAAGAGTTCACTCCTGGCCCATGTACTAGCTTCCCCCACCTCATCAAAACCGTATGTCGGACAGATATCCAGGCCTTCGAGGATTTTCGGGAGCTGTTTGTCTTGACTTGCACTTCCAAGCCTCCGAGCCGGGCAGCAAGCGGATCGTATGGGGGTCTGAATGTCATGAGTTTAGCTAGCTTGGGCGGCGGCTCATTCGGTTCTTCCACTTCATCACCCGTGAGACCCCAGGCCCACTCACCCAATGGCAGTATGTCTTCACCACAGCCTGCAACAAACAATACCCCTTTGAAAGAAACGCGCTTTTATAAACGCGCCCTGTCGGAAGATATTGAGCCGACACTTCGACTTGATGCCGCCCCGGGCATTTCTTGGTTGACACGACGCTCAGTACTGAGCGGAATCTGCGAAGGAAGCTTAGTTGTGGAACCAATGCCCCAAGCGGCAAGGAAATACGAATTCCCATGCTCCCTTTGTGGCGAACGAAGAACCGGCCCAGTCAACGAGAGGACACATCGTTTTAGAACCTCTGATAATGAAACAGCTCAGCGGTACCCCCTGTGTGTTCTTTGCCTCGAACGAGTGCGGTCTTGTTGCGAATTCACCGGGTATCTCCGTATGATCCTTGATGGACATGTCCGTGTCAGTGAAGCGGATGAGGAGAAAGATGCCTGGGAAGAAACCGTACGTTTACGGGAGCGAATGTTCTGGTCCCGGATTTGTGGAGGTATTATCCCAGTGGTCACCCCCACCAACGGATTCGAGGAGACTCCTACCAGTTTAGCCGAGCGACAAGAAGGTGATATTCCTGACCACCGGAACGGTGAACACGAAACCAGCATGGACATAGATCGGGAGTCTGGGACTGAGGATCCATTCGTCTCTGCTGAGTCCGAGTCTCCCGCTAGCAGTGTGGCCGTGTCGGCATCACATGATAGCACCGATGCCTGTGACCAAGAATCTGTCCGTTATGAGGTATCAGAGCATTCCACAACTACTGTGACCGCCGACGTCGGTACAAAAGATGATTCCGAATCTCCATTGCAGGTCGAGGAGTCGACGGTCACTGAGACTGTTGTGAGCAACGGTGTTGATGGCCATTCGCGGTGATAGAGTTCTCCATCAGGGAATACTAGCGACACCGGGTGGACTCCATCCGGTTCCATGGCTATGATCATCACCATTCTCTTTTAATTTTTGCATAATTCTTTCCTACTTTTTCTTCTATTGCTATGTTCTTACGCCCCCAACTTTCTGTCTAGCGAGGTGTGACATGTATTACTATTAATGTGGCTTATGCCTTGATTCGTGTATATCTATCTTACTTTTTGCTTTCCTTACCTTTCCCAGGCCGCACATGGTTCCGTTTCCCCCCCTCATGAATGAGGCTCTCAGTCCTAGACCGAAGCCGTTCGATTTTGATGCTTGCTAAGACTGTTTTTTCTTTGTGGATTTCTATCCTGCGTTCTTATTTCCTTAATTTCTAATCTCCTTTTGTGTGATTGCTGGCCTGACTGTTGCCGTTCCATGTGTGTGATGCGTCCATGGTGATGATGGCAACCTAGGGTTTAATAATGTATGAATGGATTCGCATGACGCAGGGACATGAAAAGCCCACAGTTTCTACTTGCACATATAGCATAGAAGGATTAATTTATGATCTATTCAAACATGTTTCGCCTACTGATGAGATCAGGGAAGCCTAGCCAAGTATCACGTTCGTGATGGTGGTAGTGGTGTTCAAATATACATGAAAAAAAAGTATACAAAGTCTACTTGGTAGCGAGAAAGGTGAGTATATTCAACCTTCTACCGACCCAGATGTTTGATCGAAGGAGGGTGAGTAACATTACAGCCGAGGGTCTCAGTAAAACATTGACATGCAACAAGCCACACAAACTCCTGGATTAAGAAAACGCCCTCGCAACGGCCCAAAAATTTTGCCCCTAATAACCTGAATGGAAGGTCTGATGGAAATCATTTGTTATACCGCTCATTAGCCCGCTCATAGATATGCCTGATCTGCTCGTCGATATTCATGTTTTGAGGATTAGGTGGTGCACCGGCAGGCCCAACCACGGGCGGTACGGGCCCTTGGCCGGGGACGCCCTCGAAGGCCATTCGCTTCTTCCTAGCCTCTTCTTCTGCGTCACCAGATTCCGGGAGCACGGCGGAGTCGAAGACATCGCTCCGTTGACTCGCGAGGCGTTTGAGGTTGTTGACCACGTCGGCAGTAGACAAGTTCGTCGTGGCACTACGGGATTCCGCCTTCGCACGCTGTTCCTTCCAGCGAGGATCGAGAAGCTCGATTCGCATGTGTTGCTCGAGTTCGGCGACGGGAATCTGCTGTCCACAGTTGGGACAGAGCGCGGTTGCGCCGGATTGATTGAAGCGACGGGCCTGGGCGCGTGGCACATAATCAGAGCGGATACGCATTGGCTGTTGACCAGGTGCAGCCCTAGCAGCAGCTTGCGCGGCGGCGGCCTGTTCGCGCGCCTCTGTACGTTCGCGGATTCGTGCCTCCTCTTCCTGAGCTGCGGCGGAAGCAGCGGGGTAGGGTTGAGACGGTTGACCCTGCGGAGGAAATACTGGCCCGACGGGCTGTGCGACGGGTTCGGGATAGGCGTTGTAGTATGTGGGATTATCGAGATCCGTAGGCATGGCTTCTTCGATGCGGAGAGGGTTGAGAGACATCATGGCTTTCTGCTCCAAGGAAGCAGTCTGGAGATCGTTCAGGGAGGTCGGGGGAGGGAGATCGGTCTGGTCATCATCTTCGGTGAACATAACTGTTTCGACGACGACAAAGTCATGCCAGTCGATCTGCGCGTAGGTTATCCGATCCTGTTCCTCATCCTCCTCCTTCTTCTGTTTTTGTTGCTCCTGGTACTGCACCCATTCGGCGCGTTGCTTGGCGCGATCAAGGATGTGGAATTTGCTCTTCACGTTGTGCTCCAACTCCGCGAGCCGCGCCTTCTCCGATGTGGATGGACCAAGTCCTTCGTCGCGCAGAAGGATGGTATATTGGTCGACTAATCGCGTAAAAAATTGATAGAGACTGTGCTGGGGACGAAGGAAATCGAACTGGAAGTTTCTGGTTTCTCGCTGCGAAAGAGCAGTCATGAAGGACTTGCCCCGCTTCGCAACGAAAAGGGCAGTGAGTTTGACTACCTCCAAGTCTTGCGCGTTGATGATGGGCATGCGTGCCGAGAAATGGAATTCAGGAGGTTGTTCAGGTCCTGTAGGTACCTCAGGTTCGGGAGCAACGGTTGCCTCACCCGGTCGACCTGCGGACACAGAGGTCCCTCTTCCTTCCTTAATTTCCGTCAAGCGCCATTGATAAAATGTCGCGTAGGCATCGGCCGGGTTCAGGAAGGAAAATTTGGGGTTGTTGCGTTCTTTTTCGCGGACACGATCTACAGAGCGATATCCGATCAATCATGATGTAGTGGAAGTGTAGGGCCAGAACATATTACTCACCTTCGAAAACAATGCCATTCCGAGCCACATATCCCGCTGTCTTCTCCACGATAGCTGATAGAAGTTGTCAGTATAATGTATCTTATGGCGCCAAAGATAAAAGATAAAAGTAAAAGTAAAAAGTTGCCATGCGACCAACTAACCTCGAATATCCTTAGGTGGCAAGACCACGCCCTCGGGAGGTTTGTTCACCTCGTCCGGTAAGGTGGGAGTATTTCCGTTGCTCACTGAAGCCATGGTGGAGACACAGGCCAGGTGGCTGAGAGGGTGGGAGGTTGATTGCAGTATCACGAGCACGTCTTTGATTTGATTCACGATGGAGCAGTTCTTGATTGCTGGCCCGCCGACTTAGCTCATTGGGGTGATTTAGCGCGGCTTGGCACAGACAGCCGCGCGCATAACGGCACGGATGGTGATTGGCTGACTACGACAGAGCAGGTGCAGGTGATGCCACTAAGCCGGATTAGGGCGAGCAGCTGCTAGATTCAGTGGGTGACAGGAACACACTGATCATGCGTTCATCGAAATTACATTACAGGTAAGGTATTTATTTATTTGTCTCCCCTATGTTCTAAAGTTAGAATGTATTGGTCTCTCTATTTTCGGTAGGAGGGTACTTCGGCTGCTTTCGTTTCTAGTTGGTTTTCCTGCCACCTGAAACTTTGCTTTCTCCGCCAGTCAGCGACGATCTGGCCTCAAACCGGACTACGCTTCCATTCCGCCTCCTAATCGTCCCACACGTGTTGTCTTTCGCCGGACTCTCTTAAACCATTACTTCCAATCCTATCCTTGTCTATTTTCTCTTTTGTTCCATCCCACACTACTTCACACCCCCCTTCGGACTATCCTTATTCTCTGTCATGGCGAATTGCCTCCTGACTCTTCACTCTCGTTGATTAATTGATTGATTATCTATTTCCTTTTTGGCTTTGAACGCGGGGAGTTGAAAGCTCCCTCTGACGTCGGGATTGCTTCGAACTACATCCGCGATAACCATCTACTACCTTAATATCTCTTGATGATCTAAGACCTACCTCCAATTCTTCTTCTTTCCTTTCCTTTCGGTTGATACTACCCTGTCATTTTTTCTTTCCTTTTATTCATTAGTTCCCGCTCCTTCATACCCTGTGAAACAGAATGTCGCTCAAATCGAAGGACGCCCTGGGCGTCAAGGCTACACCAAGATCTGGCCGCTCCCCCAGTCGCTCCCCGAGGCCGAAGAATCGCAAGAAGGCGACTGTCGACATTTCGAACTATGGGTCAGAAGGTGTTCAAGACAACAACATCTTCAATCTCCCTACTTCCGACTACAAAACGCTGACTCTGCTCACGCTGGTCGCTACGGTGGTTCGTTTGTTCAGAATTTACCAACCGACTAGCGTTGTATTCGATGAAGTCCAGTAGGTCTTAAATTTTCTATTTGCAGATTAAAAAAAAAAAAAATCAATCCAAATGCGCTGACACCCATCGTTTAGCTTTGGTGGATTCGCAACAAAGTATATTAAGGGCCGGTTTTTCATGGACGTTCACCCTCCCCTCGCCAAACTTCTCCTTACACTTGCTGGCTGGCTCGCTGGATTCGATGGCTCGTTTGATTTCAAGGAAATCGGCAAGGATTACCTGGAACCCGGAGTGCCATATGTTGCGATGCGGATGCTCCCAGCTATTCTGGGTGTTCTGACGGTCCCGATCATGTTCTTGACCCTGAAAGCCTCCGGATGTCGTACTTCAGCTGCTGCATTGGGTGCCGGTGCCGTCATATTTGGTAAGTCACAATTAGATGCGAAGACTTTAAAAAGCAGAGCTAACCTCGTGCAGAGAATGGTCTTATCACTCAGTCTCGCCTCATTCTCTTGGATTCGCCGCTCGTCTTCTTCACTGCTCTCACGGCTCTGTGCTTCACCTGCTTTACAAACCAACAGGAGCTGGGCCCGTCACATGCCTTCCATGTACCCTGGTGGTTCTGGCTGTCTGCTACTGGTCTGTCACTGGGCGCCACATTGAGTGTCAAGTGGGTTGGACTATTCACCGTCGCATGGGTGGGCTCTCTCACTGTTTTGCAGTTGTGGGTGCTGCTAGGCGACTCGAAGACCGTCACTCCGGTAAGTGCTGCCGGACTCCTTATGATGGATTTCTTGAATTTTAATTCTCCGATCACAGCGCCTTTGGTTTAAGCATTTTTTTGCTCGTGTCTTCTGCCTCATTATCATTCCCCTCGCCTTCTACTGTGGAATGTTTGCTATCCATTTCATGTGCCTGGTCAACCCTGGTGAAGGTGATGGATTTATGTCGTCCGAATTCCAGGCCACTTTGAACTCGAAGTCAATGCAAGATGTCCCCGCAGATGTTGTTTTTGGATCCCGTATCTCACTGCGTCACCTGAACACCCAGGGTGGTTATCTCCATTCCCACAACCATATGTATCCCACCGGAAGCAAACAGCAGCAGGTTACACTGTATCCTCATAAGGACGAAAACAACATCTTCATTGCCGAGAACCAGACCCAGCCCCTTGGTCCCTATGGCGAGGTAGAGGGTCCACTTGCTTGGGACAACATCACTGCCGAATACATTGAAGATGGTGCTGTAATCAGACTCAACCACATGTCGACTGGCAGAAGAATTCACTCGCATGACCAGCGACCTCCAGTGACCGACGTTGATTGGCAATTCGAAATATCTGCCTATGGCTACACCGGTTTTACTGGTGATGCCAATGACATGTTCCGAATTGAGATTGTCAAGTCAATGTCAGATGGGGAAGAGGCAAAGAAACGCCTGCGGACCATTCAGAGTAAATTCCGCCTGGTGCATATTATGACTGGCTGTGTCCTCTTTTCGCACAAAGTTAAGCTCCCAGAATGGGGCTGGGAACAACAAGAAGTCACTTGTGCCAAGGGAGGATCCTTGCCGAACAGTGTCTGGTACATTGAGTCTAACAACCACCCGATGTTGCCTGCCGATGCAGAGAAAGTCAACTACCGTAACCCTGGTTTCTTTGGCAAATTCTGGGAGCTTCAAAAGGTCATGTGGACTACCAACGCGGGATTGACCGAATCTCATGCTTGGGATTCGCGGCCGCCCTCGTGGCCTACCATGCTTCGAGGCATCAACTTCTGGGGTCGTGACCACCGCCAGATTTATCTTCTTGGTAACCCATTTATTTGGTGGTCCTCAACTTTGGCCATTGGCATTTACGCTCTATTCAAAGGTATTGCAATCCTTCGCTGGCAGCGGAGTTGTGGAGACTACCGTAATGTTAACTTTAAGCGGTTTGACTATGAAATTGGCACCTCCGTTCTTGGTTGGGCTTTCCATTACTTCCCGTTCTTCCTGATGGCCCGCCAGCTCTTTCTTCATCATTACTTCCCTGCTCTCTACTTTGCCATTCTCGCACTGAGCCAGGAATTTGACTTTCTTGCGAACCGCGTGAAAAGACTTGGCCTGTCATCTAGACCCGCCCTTGGGAAAGTTTTGGCCGCAATCTTTGTCGCATGTGGCATTTTTACCTTCACTCTCTATTCGCCCTTGGTTTATGGCAACCCATGGACGCAAGATGCTTGTCGCAGTGTGAAACTCCTCGGTAGCTGGGATTTTGATTGCAATACGTTTTACACAGATGTAAGCGTCCCAAAATACCAAAGTACATATATCAGATGACTGACTCCTTTTAAATTTAGCTTTCGCAATATGTCACTCAATTCTCAAGCGTGAACGCTGCTGTACCGACAGCTCAAGCTACGCCTCAGGTTAACCCAGCACTGCCTAGAGACCAACAAGAACACCAACCCCAGCAGCAACAGCAACAGCAAGAGCAACAAGTTAGCGAAAAGGAGCCTGAGAAAGCCAGTGTAACTCCTCAGGTTGAGGCCCCTCGTTCCCAGGCACGAGTGGAATATCGTGACCAAAATGGAAATCTTCTTGATGAGCAGGTAGTTTCCTCTTTGGCAAAGGAGGGTAAGGTATCATTTGAGACTCGGCATGAAACCAAGACTCGCCTAGCAAATGGTCATCTGGTTGATATGGTGGATGGACAAATTGCTCCGCCCCATCCGGATGTTGAAGGGCAAAATCCCGAAACTGTTGGAAAGCAGGAGCAACATCCAGTCGAAAAAGGCCCGGCTTCCGCAGCGGGTGATGAAAGCTCCGTAGAGCAGTCGAATTCTCGAGAAGCCAAACCGGCAAGCGAGGGGAATGAGGCAACCGAAATATAAAAGGAGAGAAGTATTCTTAATCAGTTGACCTGGACTTGGATCTGTTTTGGTCTTCCTCCCCCGAATGCTCGACACCTTTGTCTGTGTACTTCCTTTTCATCAGTAATATTTTACCTCCTTACCATTGATCTAACGAAATTTGATCTTGTACATGAACTTTTGCCAAAGATTCGAGGTGCCTCCTACTGTTTCTCACTAGGTAGTGATTTCTCAAAAACCCTTTTTTTTTTGTGGTAGCGAAATTAAAACAGTCTCCAATTCAGTCCCATCAAGATAATACTATGCACAGAGCTCCTATCAAAGGTCTACTCCCCCCTCTAGACTTCACAGTAGTTTTAGTATACAGCGATTCATATTGAGAAATACTCTCAAACCATCTCCAGTATCCTCCATTTTAGCTGTATGGCATCTAGTAGTCGTACTCCTCCTTGCCATACTTGTTGAAGCGCTCGTGGAGATCCTGCATGGTGAAAAGAGAGCGGTATTGTCAATGACCGACTCACTACAAAAGCAGAAGGCGCCTGGTATGGAAAAGACTTAGGACGGGGTTTGGGGTAAATGCACATACCTCGGGCAGGGTGACATTGGGGACAATGACGGTGTTCAACGCGCTAGGCGCGTTTCGAAGAGGCTGACTCTTGTCACCGTGGGGATGGTACTGGTACTTGTAGCTCTTACCATCATCCTCCCGCTCCCAGGGCATGGCACTATCGGGAATGCGGACGTTGCTCTCGGAGGTGACAGAGGTGGGCTTGGTGCCGAAGTACCTATTGTTCGGAAAATATCAGTTAGTATTTTGTCATATCGTAGCGCAATTGATGTTTGTGTTGGCCATTGGAGTCTTTTCCCTCCCCCCCTCTCTTTCAAAGGCTCCGTTTTTTGGGGGTGGTGACGAATGTAGCAAATAAGGAAAGAGTAATTATTCACCATCCAGCAATAGCGAAAGCACCAGACATAACACCGAGTAGAACCTAGTAAGGATTAGAAATCACTCCCATGAGAATCCAATTGACCGAACAGTGGTTTCGTACGTAGAGCTCAGGGTCACGCTTGCCGGCCTTGTCGAGGCTCGCCTCCTCGATCTTGGAGCTGTAGAGGCGGCGCGGGGCGGCGCGGAAGGGCGACTGGCGGGCAAAGGCCCGGCGGGAGGCTATGGCAGCAATTGACGACATTGTAAAAGTGGCACGGACAGAGGCGTGGTCTGTTAGAGCTGGGGAAGCGACGTCTTGGAGAGGCGAAGTGGGAGAGAATCAGACGATGATGTTGCCGGCGCATCATCAGGTGACATCCCGTTGGTCCTGCAGCTCCCGGCGGCTGAGTCATCCAGTCGACTCGCCTATGCGCCCATTCGGGCTTAGCGGCGGGCATGATCGCAGACTAACCTTAGTTGGCCAGGGGATGCAATCATGCGATGAGATTCATTCAGCATCTTCTCGCCGTTTGTCGTGGTGTTGAGCCTTCATCATGGACTTGTTGTTGTGCTTGTGATGGGATAGCTGCATGTCATCGTGTCTTTTTGTTTTATCACCATCGTCTTTGTCTCCATCAATCTATCGTCGCGAACTAACATTGCAAGGTGAGCAATACTGCTTTTCCTGTCGGTCTCACTACGTTATATAGGGGTGATTGATCTCCCCTATAGCGATCAACTGAGTCGCGTCTTGAAACTCGCAAAAACACCTGATTCTAATCAGATCGTATATCAGATTTATCTTTCTTACGCTCTTTTCATCCATTTGACGTTTTCGTTGGCGTATCCGTTCGTCGTCGCTCCTTAAATATACTCTCGACTTCCACGCACGGCCCTTCTTTGGTGTACGCCCCCCGAATCAAATTATATTGTGATCATTACGCTCGTTTGGTAGACTGTTTGGAAATTTGCGCGATGATACACTGGAAATACTAGCCCAGAAATAGTATCTACGTGTCATGTCGTCAAATATGGCGTTCTCATCACAAAATTCGGAAGCGGGCGATGCGCATAATCCCCCACCCACGCAACATACCCTGGGCATCCCTCGTCCGCCTTCCGTCGGAGGCATTTCGTCAAGGGTGACTGATATCACCGATGATGAAGAGCAATCGCAAACATACACCGGAATGTCGTCTCACCCGCCTCAGTCGCGACCCTCCGTATCTAGACGAGGACCCCCTCCCGCCAGAAGCTCCGTCATCACATCGACCAGCCAAGGGACAAATCGACCTGGAAGCTCCGGGAGCCGATTGAGCCGAAGCCATATTCCTTCTCTCACGGCCCAGGGATTCTTTCGCCCAATGTCCTCCCAGCGACTCCAAGCTCATCGTGGCCGCCCCATGACAAAAGGTACAACTGCTTCGTCTGAGGACTGGGCCGACCAGGCCAGCCAAAACAGACGGAGCTTGATTTCAAATAGCACTTTCCCCCAAAGTTCGATCCCTCCTATTGAGCAGGAGGTGCCGCCATCCCGGGGTACAGAGTTCACGGATCCTATCATCCCGGACCGAAACACATCGAACGCCAGTCCAATAGGCAACACCACAGTGAGGAGTTTAGGCGAGAGCGCCAATCTTCTGCACGACAAGGAAAGGTTTAAACGCTCACCGCCCCACCTCAACCTAGGAATAAATTACAATGGTGGACATGGCCCTGAGACGCCCCAGAGATCCCCACTGTCGTTCCTGTCTTTACAGCATAAGAACCCAGGACAGGAGCACCACGACACCCGTGCTCATGAACGGCTATCGTCAGCGGGTTCGTCTCCAAAATCACTTGAAAAGCAAAATCGTACGATGGATAAGAGCCGTCTGGGCAAAAACTATGAGTATTTCACTGGCAATACCATCTTTTGGGGTGGTGGACGACTTCAGAACTCCAGAGATAAGCCCGTCAATATCGCCACTGGGGTGTTTGTGATCGTGCCTACGGCCCTATTTTTCGCATACTCGTATGAGTCCCTTTCCCTATCTTTTCATCGTATGCTTTGCAATATATATACTAATGAGCTGAACAGGGGCCCATGGCTTTGGCACAATATCTCGCCCGCCATTCCCATCTTATTCGCATACCTATTCTACATCTGTTTATCCTCCTTTATCCACGCGTCGGTTGTTGATCCTGGGGTAAGTAATGCACTGGAATGTAACATGACATCCATTTACTGATCTTAACCTTTGTTAGATCATTCCCCGCAATCTCCATCAAATGCCGGCCACAGATCCTTCAGATGATCCTTTGGCCATAGGCCCGCCTACCAACGACTGGGTGATGGTCAAACTGGCCACATCAGACGTTGCAGCCATGGATGTGCCAGTAAAGTATTGCAAGACATGCAGCATCTGGCGCCCACCGCGTTGTTACCACTGCCGTGTTTGTGACAATTGTGTTGAGACTCTGGATCACCACTGTGTTTGGCTTAATAACTGTGTTGGTCGTCGTAATTATCGATATTTTTTCACGTTTGTGAGCGCATCAACTCTTTTAGCCTTGTTTCTCCTCGGAGCGAGCCTTGCGCATATCCTGGTCTATCGCACACAAGAAGAAGTCTCGTTCGGTACTGCCATCGACAAATGGAGAGTTCCTTTTGCAATGGTTATCTACGGGGCGGTTGCTGCACCCTACCCAGCTTCTCTCTGGGCGTACCATCTGTTTTTGGTAGGCCGAGGCGAGACGACGAGAGAATATTTGAATTCTCATAAGTTTGCCAAAACCGACCGCCATCGACCCTTTACGCAAGGGAACATTATCCGCAATTTGATCGCGGCCCTCATGCGACCACGACCCCCGACATACATGCAGTTCAAGTCTCCTTACCATGAGGGTGACCAGCGTTTTAGTACGATGAAAAGAAAGTACTTACCGCGCGATATTGAAGCCCAACCCGGGATTGAAATGCAGCACGTTGTCGCTGAACAGCAACAAGCCTGAGATCGTTGTTGTATCTGCTAAACGTTTATCTGCCAAGTACTTAACGACAACTAGCTTTCTTGAACGATTTAAGGATCGGTATTTATCTTATTTTTTTCCCTTCCCTTCTTGTGCACTCAAACCCAATTCTCGGATTACATTGGCATATTTTTTTTTAATACACATCGTTGGCTCTCTCCCTTTAGCTAGTTTCCTTGATTTGACTTGTCTCTCCACATATGTTTATGTGCCGTCTCTCTCTCTCTCTCTCTCTCTCGCTCAGTCTTCCTCTCCTTACTTTTGATTCCCCACTATGTCTTTTTTTCTTTTCTTTTCATAATTTTTTTTTCTTTCGTGGAAAGCGAGTTGTACAGCTCAGCAACCGTTCAATATGATGGTGTCTATATTTTGTCTTATTTTGTGTCTAGGGTTGTTTGATGGGGTGGGTTGATATTCTGCAATCCGGGGGGACAAAATGTATGATATTTGAACAAACCACCAGTTCTGAGGTAGACATAGACCCTGAACGATTTATTCACTTCCTACTAGATACAAAGCCTTAAAAAACAAACGGTAGAAAGAAAACAAAGACGCCGGAAGGTCGACGTGGGGCGGTGATGTTGATAGTCAGTTGGCTGTTGCGCATTCCGCGGCGGTGGCTCCGTCTGTCCCAGATGGTCTTTCCTCCCTCTTTCTCCCTCCCTCTCTCTCTCTCCGCAACGCAACCTCCTCATCTTCTTCGTTGTCATTCACCCTCATTCCCCTCCCAGTCAGCACTCTCAGACCCCCTTGTTCACTTGGAGCTGTCGTGTCATGGCCGTATTTCTCGCGATTTAGCTTGATTCCCTCCGCCGCTCTGCTCCTGATAAGTAGAGCCCCAATTTAACCCCCGTGTGCTTTGGCGACCAGATCAGCTTCTACCAGCACCTGGTCCCGCCCTTCCCCCCTCCGTCTTACGATCAACTCATCCGAAGCCTTTTATCTCTTCAATCGCTATTTTAGCCGTGGTTTTATCCTTGATACTCCTTGATTACCCTACATCAACCTCCGCGTCCCTGGGATGGAGGGTCAACCTCGATTGTCCGGCGCGTCGTCTCCTGCCACTCCCGCAACCCTTTCGGACCTAAAACAACACACGCATGAACACCCCGACAATACAATGGGTTTTGAATACTCCGAACAACTTCTGACTCCCGAGAATAGTCGCTCCGAAACCTCGAGTAACAATGAACACGCGTTTCACGAAGAAAAACCAACATTACGTCGGAGGTCTACACGTGTAGCACGCGCCTCACTACAAGAATCTAGCGACCTGGCCGGCGATCGAGAACCAGATACCCCCGGGGTACCAACCCCTGTTAGCGAAAATGACCACCCAATGTCTGGTGAGGCCCTCGCTGCCAATGTTGCCGACGGCAAGAGCTCCCGCGCCGCGTCCCACCTCCGGCACAGCATCGCAGTAATGGAATCGCCATTATGGGCCGAGACAACGCCTGCGGGAGAAAACACAGACCCGGAAGCCCATGCAGTAGCCCCAGATACCCCTGTTTCGAAATCCTCTCAAGAGCCACAACCCGGCGACATGAATAGCTCATTGCAACAACGAACCCTGAGGAAGCGCGTGGAGCGGATTTTGACACAGGAAGAAGGTCAAGACACGGCAAAGGCCTCGCCTCGGACTAAGGAGGAAATGCCGTCCCCACCAAGACGTTCATCCCGCTTGAGTCTCCTGGAAAAAGCCACCGACTTGATTGACCGGACGAGCAGCGTTTTAGGTAAACGCTCACGTGGTGTGTTAGAAAAGGGCAAGGAACTGGGCCGACGCGCCAGCCTACGACCTCGAAATGTTGTTCAGCCCAAGGAGGAACCCGAGAAATCAACCAACGAGCCGCCCGCTGCAAAGAAAAGGCGTGTCTCGGAGAGCGATCTGCCCGCAAAGATCAAGGAAAACGAACAGGCGAACCAGGATGAACCAACTGCCCCTGCTCCTGTCACACGATATAGACCAAAGCGCTGGTTGTCACATGGGCTATACTCCGGGCAGGAGCCAACCCATGCCCGACCATTGCAGAATAAGAACAACAAGACAACTAAGAGGAGAAGTCTAAGCGGGGCTCGACGTAAACTTCTCCCAATGCCCATGTTTACTGGAGAAAGATTATTAAGGCAAGGAAGGGATTTCACACTTCCCTTCGATATTTTCTCCCCACTTCCGCCTGGTCAACCCAAGCCCAATGAATGGAGGAAAACAAACAAGAGTAAGTACCGAACAGACACGCATATATAATATATATCAATACGAAAGCAATTACTGACCTATTTGGTAGACGTCTTTGTTGGTGAAGCTGGCAGTATCTGGAGAGCAAACAAGCATCTAGAGTTGTCCAAGTGCATGTGCGTTGAAGAAACGGGGTGTGACGAGAACTGTCAAAATCGTTATATGTTCTACGAGTGCGACGATGGTAATTGCGGATTGGGCTCAGGGTGTGGTAATCGAAATTTTGACGAGCTTAAACAAAGGACCAAGGCCGGGGGCAAGTATAATATTGGTGTTGAGGTCATCAAGACCGCAGACCGTGGGTATGGTGTTCGCAGCAATCGCACCTTCGACTCAAACCAAATCATTGTGGAGTACACAGGAGAGATTATTACCCAGTCTGAGTGTGAGAAACGCATGCGAAGTGTCTACAAGACCAATGAGGTAAGATATACTAACAGCTTGTTGTTCACGGCTGGTGATGTGTTGCTAATGATATACTAGTGCTACTACCTGATGTATTTCGATCAGAACATGATCATCGATGCCACTAGAGGCTCCATTGCTCGCTTTGTGAACCATTCCTGCCAACCAAACTGCCGAATGGAAAAATGGACTGTTGCTGGCAAGCCGCGAATGGCTCTGTTCGCCGGTGATCGCGGAGTGATGACTGGGGAGGAACTGACCTACGACTACAATTTCGAGTAAGTAACTGCCACCACGGCCTTTGAGAACCTCGTGTTGACTTTCACAGCCCATACTCTCAGAAAAATGTTCAGCAATGTCGCTGCGGTTCTTCGAATTGCCGTGGTATTCTGGGGCCTCGACCCAAAGAAAAAGAGCAACGTGCTAAAGAACTGGAGAAGCAGAGGGAGGCTGCGTTGGCCATGAAGAAGACCAGCAGGAAGCCTAACGGCACCAGACGAAAAGTGGGGACTGTGCTCAATGGGTCTACTTCACGCATTACTAAGAAGCAGAAACCTGGAATTTCTCGGTCTATCAAATCTGGGGTCAAGAAGGCCATCTCGAGAGCGCGTAGCTCCACTGCTAAGGCAACTACATCGCATAAAGTGACTTCTCCACGTGGGAAGAAGAATGGCAAAGCGAGCGATGAAGCGAAATCCGGCAAGGATCTGACTGCGAAAGCAAAACTCACGAAAGCGGCCAAAGCGACACCGAAAATGCGGAAAACGACTAAGGATGCCCCCAAAGCAAAAAAGATACAACTCCCCAAGGTCAAGGCTACGAAGCCCAGAGCCAAAGCGGCCGTCCGTGTGAGAAAGCCGACACAGACGACCAAGGCCAAGCCTGCTACAGTGGATAATTCGTCAACCTCTCAACTCAAGCGGCCTTCGGCCAAGGTCAAGGCGAGAGTTCTCGCCGCCGCTAAAGGGACAGCGCGCAAGCGCACACCGAAGAAAGATGACACTAAAGGAACACCCAAGAAGAGCCCTACAAAGCGCGCTCCCAAGGCCAAGGGTTCTAACGAACGTGCAAAATCTACCGCTAATTCCGTCAAAACGAGCACGGTCTAATCCGGCTAAGTCTCGTCATGCTCTCTGGAAGCTTCAATCTTCCGACTAGCTATGAATCAACTCAGTGTCAAATGTGGCCATTTCCTTGGGCTGATCGACAAGCGTTAATGGCCCTCTATATTTACTTATTTCTTGATTTATCCGGCGAATATTTACACCCCTTCTTTTTTTTTTTGCTCTTGGTTCTGTTGGAGCTCTTTTTGCCTTCCTTCCATGGGCCCCTCCTTTCTTGGACCACTATATTGCAAGCTTTCTTATTTTGTTTATTATTGGGCTTGTTGCTGTTTCTGTGCAATGGGCGACAATGGCGCACTCTCTTGGATCATCTGTTTTGGTTGAATATATTATTCTTTGTGGTACTGCTATGATTTGTGAGCTCTTGGCAAGATTGGTGTTGTGCTTTACTGAGACGAAGACTCGCGTTGAATTTCCGGTTTCATCGTCAACAGTTTAATGATAAAGGTATCTTCTATGAAACTGACGGTCATAACAAAGTAGGAATGAATTTATAAAATGACGAGAGTAATATAATAGTAATAATATGATACAACCGATGATCGACCTAATAGACCCTCCAACCCATTTGTATCTTGCTAGCCAACGAAAACGTGTTGCATCCTTGCACCAAACACCGATTCCCGCGCTCCCCAAAAGAAACCTCGCAACTTAAACTAGAGGTGGAAAAATCAGATCCCCAGTGAGGAGACAGTGCCAGCGAGGTATATTATGTGTCGCTGGGTTCCGGAGCAAGGGGCTCTGTTGGCCCTTCAGTGTCTCCAGCTTGAGGCTCCGACGGTTCATTCCGCTGCAGTTCAGGGATGGGCTCCGTGATAGGAGCCACATCTGCGGTTGTTGATTCATTTAGAGCAGCGGATTCAGCGGTCTTTGGTTGGCCATCTTCCGGTAAAGAAGTCGGAGTGACTGGAGAGGCCGATTTGGGAGGTTGGATCTCTCCTTGTTGCGGACTTGGCTTGTCTGACTGGAGGGTCTGGTCTTTTTCTTGTACGCTTGTTTCATCCTCTGTAAGTTTTGTAGGTGATTCCGCTGGGGCTTCGGCTGGAGCTTCGACTGGAGCTTCGACAGGCTGTTCTGATGCTGGCTCTGAGGATTGCTCAATTGGCGGCTCCATGAATGGTTCTGCAGACTGCTCCAAAGGCGGCTCTGGAACAATAGTTGATTCCTGTGCTGTGATTTTCTCGGTAGGCAATTTTTCTGGGGTTTCTTGGGAGTGTTCTGCAGCGGGGTCTGCAGGCTCCACTACAGGCTCAATCGTCTGGTTGGCTGCCTGTTGACTAGGTTCTTCAGGCGGTGGCTGTATGGGCTCTTTCGAGGGTGACTCTGAAGCATTATCTTCGACAGTAACGGGAACATCCTTCTTTGCCGGATCTGATTGTTGTTCAGCATTTTCGATGGGCTGTTCGCCAGGTTGGATGGAGGAAGGTTGCGCAGGATTGTCACTTTTGGGTTCTAAAGCGTCGAGTGGTGGTTTCTCAATAGCTTGGTCGACAGTGCTGCCGGCAGTCACTTGTTCAGGGGGTTCTTCAACGTGAGACTCTGCTTGTTTCGCGGCTTGATGGCCGACTTGTGTATCGACCACTGGCTGATCCAGACTTGCTTCCAAAGTATCCAACATGTCAACATCGTTGCTCTCGTCGTGCGTTTCAGTCGGTTCAAAATTCACTTGTTCTGGGATTGATACTTTCTCTGGAGCTTTATCATCAAACGTCTGAGGGAGATCTGGCGATAATTCCATAGTCGTATCCTCGTGTGGAGCCGACAGCGATACCACGGGTTCTGTACTCTCTGTGGTAGCTGCTTCCAAAGATGTTATCAATGGAACTTCTGGATTTGATTGTTCTCTGCTTCCCTCTAGTACTGGACTAGGTTCTGAGGCAAGTGCGGCAACTTGGGTCGGAGCTGGAACATCTGGGCCTGTAGCGGGTTGGGCGACGTCAGAGGCTGGATGGGCGATAGAGTCCATTAGGTCTTCCGCCATAATAGCATCTGGTTTAGCTTCCGTCATCTCTACATCCTCTGAGGCAGTACCGTTCTGGGTTTCTTCCGGGGGCGGAGCAGCGACAGAGTCTTCAGCCTTGGGCTGTGTCGGCTCAGGGGCTGTCGGCGAGACCGAAACCGCTGGAGGTGGTTCCGAGGGCGCCTCTGATGGTTTTACCTCAGTAAGTGAGTCGGCGATTTCTGTAGATGCCGAGACTTGTTCAGCTGCCATCTCCGATACGGCATCGGTTGATGGGTTTGCAGTAGGCTGGTGACCAGGGGTCTCAGGAGTTTTCACATCCAGCATAGATTCGTCACCCTCGTCACTTTCTTCGCCCTCTTCGTCATCATCTTCCTCGTCATCGTTGCCGGTTTGTTCAGCGGACATCTGCGATGGATTCTTCGGGTGGGCATCCTCAGTGCCGCCATCAGTGCCACCAGGGGTGGATTCATGCACCAAAGATGCGTCTGCTCCATCGCCAGGAGCAAACATCACCTTCTTCCGTCGTCCCTTCCCGAACCCCTTCGCCTTCCTCTTTGGGGGCGGAGGTCGTCTCTTGGGGGGAGTCATGACAGACACGGAGCCTGCCTCGGCAACAACCACCCCCTCAGCATTGACCACACCGACACCGTCGATGACGGTTCCAGGAGCAGGTGCCTCGGGCGTCACGGTCACAGCGCTACTTTCTGGAACCACACGAGCATCATCGGTGATTTCGCCCTCAATCTTGTGGCCCTCCGGTACCCAAGCCTCATATATCGAGATGTTCCCGGTCGCTGAATCAACCTTTTTGAAGCGTGTCCTCCGCATCGGTGCCGAGTTGTTGCCACCATCCGTACTCCCCGCACTCGCACCGTACAGAGACGCTAGACCCGGTCGTCGTTTGGCGAGGAACTCTACTTCGGGGGCCTCCAGGTGTCGCGGCACTGTTGCCCACTTGCGTGTCACAAAGGTGCGCTCCGAGCTTTGCAATACCGGTTGCTCTTCAACATCGGTAGCTTCTTTCTCGTCGTCTTCAGACTCCTTCGATGCTTGGCGGATGTAGATGCAACCCGCGCGAGCAGCGCGCAAAAGCGCTCTACTCTGTGGCGTCAACAGGTGGCTGTCTCTAGGCATGGGATGTTCGGGGATCTTCTGTTTCCCACCCGGGCCCTCGACAATGGACTCCGAGGCTTCGGATTTAGGGACTTGAGAGACGGTCTGGGTCTGGCGCGTCCAGCGACGGACAGGGAGTCCTTCGAAAACATCGTGGTCAATTTGACCAGTTCTTGTACGGTTAGCGCCGTCGCCGAACTGGCGTCCGGACCGTGAGGATCTAAACTAGAGGTGGGCGTTAGCGATAGAAGAACATAATGCAACGTCCAGTTGGTTCGGTGCGAATGAACTGGTTCAGGAGGAACCTACTGTAGGTGGCATTGTGAGGCGGCGTGCTCTCGTGCTCTCTGGAATCTGTCTCCCCTGGAGGAGGGAAGAAGAAGGATTGGAAAATGCCAGAGGAGACGATGGGTATGGAAGTTGGTCGGTCTACTCTGCGCGTCTTGCGACCCTGGACGGAATGGATGAGGGACGTGGACTGCGGCCGATGAGCGACGCCAGTTGGAGAGTCGCGATCACGTGACACAACGCGAGATATTCTACGAGGCGAGACGAGACACGATACGATCAGGGTCTGGAGAAGAGATGGAGAAGAGAAGAAACCCGCTTAGTTAAAACAGAAAGCTGCTACCTATACTATGTAGTCACTTTCGATAAAAATACAGAAAACATCGCCGGTCTATCAGTCCCTTCACCGTCCGTCCACCCAAGTCCCTCCTGTGTGGCAATTGCTGGGGCATCCAAGAGTAATTCGGTTATAGTCTTCATCAATTAATTAGTCCCAGCCGAGCGCAGTTCGTCAATAGAGCCGGAGATTGGCAGGAGAGCCCTTCCGAGGTGTCTGGAAGCCGACTTACCCAGTATCCTTTTGGCGAACAATGCCCCCTTCTTCTCCGGTTTCCTTACCCTGTAGCCCTCTTATCAGCTCAAGAGTTCCGGCGCAAGAGAATCAACAAGCATGACTTACCGTCTTCTGGCCTTCCACGACCAACTTGTCCAGCTGAAAAAATTGACTGATGATGGTTTGTCTCTACAGGCAGGGGTCAGTACATATTGATTCGTCTCTCTCACGATGGTGGGGTAAGCGTCCGGCCACCCCCTGTCGCAGGCGATTCACACGAACCTTCATCATCCGCAAGTTTTGGAGACCGTCCTGCATAAACTCCTGGACCTTCCGGTCTTCTGTTTCGTGCTGGTGTTCACGGAAGGCATCTATCGTCCTCCGGCGGGCATATTCGCGAAAGTTGTAATTCGAGAACTGGGATGAGGTACGGAGCATGGAACGGAACTGTCAAAGAAAGACGCGACCAGGAGTTTTAGCCACGTTCGTCGACATTCTGGATATGTCGCGGGAATCCGGGGGTGAGGAAATAAAATGTTACGTACCAGCGATCGGACCTGGAAGGCAGTGTCTCGCGATAGTGTTGGCACAGACATAGTAGTAGAGGGGAGAGTGGCGATTATAACAAATAATTTATGAAAAGAAGATTGTAACAAGAAGAAATGAAGATATCGCTAGGTGGGGAGAGTTTGTCAGTCGCTCGTCGACGTAAGAGGCTTTGGGGGTCCTGTGGTTTGAGATCGGCTTTCGACTCACGTAACAAGGGCGACTAGTTTCGCAATATCAATCGCACACAATCAAGCAAATCCCGAGTGGATGGTTTGATGCAGAGAAGCTATTGACGGAGAGGAGAGAGTAATGTGGTAGGAGATATCCCGGTGGCGTTGAGACGGAGAGCAGAGCTGCTATCCGAGGGAACCCAAAGTTCGGTAGAATCAAATTGTCAAGCTGGTCCGGAGATGGTAGAGACCACACGAAGAACAGATCACGACAATCAGTGACGAGGGAGATAAAGAAGAGGATGATTCCAAATCGAGGGAGGAGGAGGTGGTTGTTTGAAGCGGGAAATTCTTTTGCTTTTTCTGGCCGATACGATAAATGACGCCGGACTTATCGGACTTTCTCCTCGGCTTCCTCCTTCCTTCCCCGAACTTTTCCTCCTCCTCCAACACCAACAACAACCAACTCGTATACCTCCCCCAACAACATCAGATATCAAAGCATTCTTCCCATGTCGCAGGTCCTGACGCCTCCCGCTTCTCACCATGCCTCGGAATCCCCCGAGCTCGAGCAGAAGAAGAACCAAGCTCCCGAAGTCGACGTCGCAGCTCTAACGCTGTCGCTGGATGGCCTCTTGGAACGCTATCTGGATCTCCTTGACCAACACCAACAACTTCAGAAAGAAATGGCCTCTCGGCTATCCTCGGTATGTAGTTGTTCCCTTAAAAAATAAGAAGGAGAATAAGAAGACCCCCCGGCTAAGAACAGAACCTTTAGGGGTTTCTCTCACTTGCGCAAGCCAACTATACGTGTCCACCAGGACGGCGATACGGAGCCGACTACTATGATGATCGCATGAAAGCAACCAAACGGATGTAAGTACATCCTGTGTTGTGCCCCCATGTCTTCCCATTTTATAGCAATAACACTAGAGGTGCGACTAGGACCGTACACCTGTCCCCAGATACGCGTATAAACGATGACCAGTCCGGTGAGAAAGACAACGATCGACCGGCAAATTCCGATCCCCTACGACAAATATTCAACATCGAAACTTGTACAGCCAATGACTCTGGGGAACAGTCTGAGGAGGATAAGAAAACACACCTCCATAAGCTCAACAAAGAACCCCCGAAAGCAGAGAACTCAGACACCGAGGAGGGCAGTGATTCAGAGGCCGCGAATCCCACGATCACAGATGATGTCTCCAATAAAGAAATAGAGCCCACTACAGAGTCCAACCGTTCCAAACAGAAGCCCCGGTCATCAGACCCACTCAGATGGTATGGGATATTGGTCCCGCCATCTCTCCGAAATGCCCAGAAGTCATTCACAAATGCGGTAGAAGACTATTTACCAGCCTTATCAAGTGTGGTGGTTGAGATGCAGACCGTCGAGAAGGAAATCAGTCAAGTAAGAGGTCAGCTCGGACAGATATGATTACTTCGTATGGGTTGAGACGCCATTGAAGCTAACCATACATTACACACGACGTATTGGTGTATCAAGGCAAAGTTCAATTATCAGCCTTGAAAGAGGTATTTTCTTTCTATATGTGCTTGAGAGAATATCATCTGAAGACTAGATTTCCCTAGAGTTAGATTCTCTGGGTATCTGACCTTCTACCGGTTTGACTACTACTTACTACTCAATATGCCATGAAAGCATATAACCCCCCTGTCTATATTACCCCTGGTTGGGTATTTGCCTAAATCAACGGGAAATCAATATTTGCTATTTTTACTTCATATTATTAACCAGCTCAGCCACGGCAGTCTTCCTTGGCAAATGATGACAATATCAATTTATTCTACCACACCAGTCTAACACAGCCTACCCAGCGGCACATTCAACCCGTTCTGGAAAGTCCTTTTCACTTGAGCGACGGGGACTCTCATCCTGACATCAAGGGTACAGTCAGCGGATGACGCAAGATACCCCCGGAGAGAATGTTCAAAATATATGTAGTATAAAAGCCAGGATCGGATACTTCTTCTGGTATTCATCATTCTACAATCGTATTTCTTACTAAATACGACCATGAAATCCCTCCTCTTTGTTCTTGGCCCGATCTGCGTCGCTGCAGGTTCGGCTCATCACGCTCTGCCCACTGCCACCATCGACTCTGGGTTGGTTGTTGGAACTACAACTTTACTTCCTTCCTCTACAGCCACAGTGAATAAATATCTAGGCGTTCCATTTGGTGCTCCACCAGTCCGATTTCGCCCTCCAGAGCCTGTGGCCCCATGGTCGACCATCCGTAATGCAACAACATGGGGGCCGGCTTGCATCCAACAGATGGACGAAGATGCCAAATCGTTTTTTGATATGGTGAAGCAGCCTCCTCCTCCAGGTGGAGAGAGGGAAGATTGTCTGAACCTCAATATCTTTACACCCGCCTCAGCATCCACAGGGTCTAAGGCGGTTCTTGTCTGGATCTATGGAGGTAGCTATGTCGTTGGCACGGCGGGCGTTCCTCTCTACGACGGCTCTAGTTTCGCTGCCAATCAAGACGTCGTAGTAGTCACCATCAATTACCGAACAAATGTTTTTGGCTTCGTGGGAGATGAAAGCATTCCCGTTGGTGAGCGTAATCTCGGGTAAGCCGACAGGTCATATCTACTCCTAGACCAGGAGAGAAAACTGACAGGAGTCTTCAGATTCTTAGATCAAAGACTTGCCCTGGACTGGGTCCGCCGAAACATTGCTAGCCTAGGCGGTGACCCGTCTAAGGTCACTATTATGGGCGAAAGTGCAGGAGGTAGTAGTGTCGACGCTCTTGTTCTATCCCCGCCGGACCCTTTGCCTTTCCGCGCAGCCATCATGCAATCTGGCCAGTCGTCCGTCAAGGCCCCGATTGACGACCCAGAACGGGTTGCGCAGGCATGGCAAAAACTCGGCGAGTTTGCTGGATGTAATCCTGACGGTGTACTCGACTGTCTCCGGTCCTTCCCCGCCATGAAGCTCAAAGAGCTGGCGCAGAATGCCTCGCTTCCGTTTAGCCCGTTGCCAGATGGTGGTGTTACTTTAACAGCGACCCCTCGCCTGGATCGCCTCAACTCAACCGACGAGGTTTCCTCGATTGCTCGTGTCCCTATCCTGGTTGGGAGCAATGCCGACGAAGCCAAGCCCTATATCATAGGGCAAAATAGCACGAAAGAGTACCTCATGGGGTTAGGGCTTGGGAACCTGACCGATTTGATCTTGAAGCAATATCCTCTCGGATCACCGGGTGCGCATACGGAGAATGACCGGCTGTCGCTTATTCTCACGGATTTTGGTGTACAATGCCCGACGAAGGTTTTGGCAACCGAGAGTGCCGAAGTCGGTATCCATACCTGGAGATACGTCTTCAATGCGAGTTTCCCCAACAATGAAACTTTCAAGGGCAGCGGTGCCTATCACATGGCCGAAATTCCTCTGGTCTTTGGCACGTATTTGGAGGAGAACTCGACGGAGTTTCAACGAGACGTCAGTGGGGCAATGCAGAAGGCCTGGGCAGACTTTGCGAAAGACCCAACTCGAGGGCCTGGGTGGGACGAAGTGCCTACGGTTGGGATATTTGGGGATGGTGTGAAGGCCGGTATGAATGATGAAGGAAAGCAAGCTCTGACGACCGTTGACTCTGGGGATATAGCCAAGGGGTGTGACTTATTTCAGCCAATCTATGATGGCGTCTCCACGGTCTCTGGGTAATATGGCTCTTTTTCTTGTAGAGCATTTAGCTCCGAATATCCATGCCAACTACCTTTTCTCGATCGAATACATTTGTTCTCCCTCCAGCATCCGATGGTGCAAAGAATCTTGATCAATATCGACCATCGTCATCTCCCACACATGGCGCAAGTATCTAGTCCTCGGCGACTCCGAGATAGATTCCAGCAATTCCCGGTTAATGAGGTGAAGGAGGTCGCGGCTCAATCAATTGGGAGGATGACGCATAGACTCTATACATGTGAAGCTCAGCCACCGGCCCAATGGGGCCACCTCCACGTTTCTTGCATAGCGTTCATGCTCTCCAATAACAAGATTGTGGGCTATGTGGTAAGCCATCAGGATCGAAGACCACGTCGACCCTCGTAGGCTTCCAATCCTCACCAGTGTGCAACTTCAAGGGATGAGACCAGTCCAAGACGCATGAGGTTCGTGTATAACCCTGTTTTGCGTGGATTAATTCCAAGACAATTGGGTCTGCTCAATTCATTGAACTGAATCAACCTTTTCCTGATGTTCCAAACATGTCTTATATATCCTGGTTCAACTCTTCTTCGATCTGGAAGCGAAGCCATCTCATCTTTGATCCCATCTTTGAATATTCTGATTCAACGCCTTTTTATTTGCCAACAAATCTCAAATTTCAATTTTCAAGAGAGAGAAGACAAAAAAAAAAAAAAAAGAAAGAAAGAAAGAAAGAAAAAGGACAAAGGAATAAAAAATGGCACCACTCCCGATTGATGCAACCGATGTCAATGTCACCAACGGCCATTCTCTGCCTGGCTCTCATGTTGGAACCAATGGCAATGGAACAGAGGCCGCCTCGCAAGTTCCTATCGCCATCTGCGGTATGTCTGTACGCCTCCCTGGAGGATTGCACTCGCCGCAGGAACTCTGGGATTTCTTGGTTTCCAAGGGCGATGCTCGTGGCCCCGTACCAAGAACCAGATACAATGTTTCTGCCCATCATTCCCAGAGGCCCAAGCCGGGTACCGTGAACACCCAGTATGGATACTTCCTTGATGAAAGCGTCGACATTTCTACCATCGACACATCGTTCTTCAACATGAACCAAATCGAGGTTGGGCTGGCAGACCCGCAACAGCGGCAGATGTTGGAAGTGGCCAGGGAGTGTATGGAAGATGCTGGAGAAACCCAGTGGAAGGGACGGCCTATTGGCTGCTATATGGGCAGCTTCGGTGATGACTGGGTGGAGCTTTTTGCCAAAGACAACCAGCAGCCTGGGATGTATCGAATTACTGGCACTGGTGATTTTATGCTGCCGAACCGGGTCTCATACGAGATGAATCTCATGGGCCCAAGCATGGTAATTCGTACTGGTTGCTCTGCCTCCCTGATTGCGCTTCACGAAGCATGCATGGCGATCTCGCGCGGTGACTGCGAGGGAGCGATTGTTGGCGGAGCCAACTTGATAATGGGCCCAGGCATGAGCGCCGCTGCCTCAGAGCAAGGAGCCCTTTCCCCTGATGGCTCTTGTAAGACATTCTCTGTCGATGCCAATGGGTTTGCTCGCGCAGAAGCCATCTCTGCCATTTTCATAAAGACGCTGTCCCAGGCACTCCATGATGGGAACCCAGTTCGAGCTGTCATCCGCGGCACAGCCTCCAACAGTAACGGCAGAAGCAACGGGGGTTTTCAGGTTCCCAATGGTGTTGCCCAAGAGGCTCTAATCCGGCGCACGTACCAGGTGGCAGGCATTACTGACCTTTCTGAGACTGCGTTCGTCGAGTATCACGGCACAGGGACACCCGTTGGAGATCCCATCGAAGCGAGAGCTGTTGGCCGTGTGTTTGGTCCTACTGGTGGCATCCAGATAGGGTCCGTCAAGGCGAATCTCGGCCATTCCGAAGGAGCTTCGGGTCTCACATCGATTATCAAAGCAGTGATGGCCTTGGAAAATCGTATTATCCCACCGAACATCAAATTGAATATACCCAACCCCGATATCCCATGGAAGTCCTGCGGGCTCTCCGTGCCCACAGAGCCAGTTCCATGGCCTGAACAACGCAAGGAACGTATAAGTGTGAATTCCTTTGGCATTGGAGGCACCAATGCACACGTTGTTCTCGATTCAGCCCTGAGCTATGGCATATTACCTCCTCCTAAACGGCCGCTGATGTCGCCAGAGTTGCTTGTCTACTCAGCCAACAGTACAGAAGCCCTACAGCAGGTCATGTGTACCTACAAGGCTTGGGCTCAAAGAAACCCGGATAGAATTGGCGACCTGGCATTCACCCTGGCCAACAAAAGAGAGCACTTGCCTTATCGCGCGTTTGCCGTAGCAAACCTCATGGGCTCTCTCACGGCTTCGGGGCTCTCCAAATCGGGGGAGCCACCGAATGTTGTCATGGTCTTTACTGGTCAGGGCGCGCAGTGGCCACAAATGGGCCGGTGCATGCTCCAGAGCTCCATATATTCGGTGTTCAAACAGAGAATCCAATCACTTGACACACATTTACAAACTCTTTCCCATGCACCTGACTGGGGCATCGAAGATGAAATCAAAAGGCCGTCCAAAACCAGCAGACTTGGTTCCGCTGAACTATCTCAACCTGTTTGAACGGCCATCCAAATTGCTTTAGTTGATACTTTTGCCTCGGTTGGAGTTCACCCTACTGCCGTGGTGGGCCACTCCAGCGGGGAGATAGCTGCTGCATATGCTGCCGGGGCCATTTCGGCCGTCGAGGCGATCACTATTGCTTTTTATCGTGGTCAGGTCACCCTGTTGCAATCCAGGCGTGGATCTATGGCGGCCATTGGTATGAGTTCTGAGGAGGTCCAAGAGTATCTGGAGCCAGGAGCCATCGTTGCTTGTGAAAACTCGCCGACAAGTGTCACCCTCTCTGGCGATGCCAATATTGTTGACCTGGTCGTGTCTAGGATCAAAAATGCCCAGCCTGGCATCCTAGCAAAATTGCTGCAGGTTGACAAAGCATATCATTCGGACCACATGCTTGAAATTGGCCAGGATTACCGTGCTTTGATAGACCCTGGATTATCTGCTATTGCCCCCAAGAAACTGTTTTTCAGCAGCGTCACTGGGATGCAGCTGAGTTCTTCGGACTGTGATCTTGGTGCCCAGTACTGGCAAAGAAATCTTGAATCCCCGGTGTTGTTTCACTCGGCCGTTTCATCAATCATGCAGCATGATATCTCAAGAAACATGATTTTACTCGAAATCGGGCCTCACTCGGCACTTTCGGGGCCATTGCGGCAAACTCAGAAACAGCATTCAAGCTCGTGCCCTTATGTGTCGGCACTAGTGCGCAACCAGAACGATGTCGAATCATTCCTGACAGCAATTGGAGCCCTACACAGCTTCAAGGTCCCTGTAGGCCTCAGCAAAGTCATATCCGAGGGCTCATGCTTACGAGATCTCCCTAGATACCCATGGGACCACTCCCAGAAGTTCTGGCATGAGTCTCGACTTAGTAAGGAGTGGCGGCACCAAGAGCATGCATATCATGATCTTCTTGGGGTTCGGGTTGCAGATAGTCCTGATTTTAATGTGCTTTTTCGAAATGTCTTCCACTTGGACAATGCTCCCTGGGTCCGCGACCACAGGGTAGGAGAAGACATTGTATTTCCTCTTGTTGGATACGTGGGTATGATCGGCGAGGCTATTCGACAGGTGACTGGGGTGGATGAAGCATTCATCTTACGAAACATAATCATCCACACTGCTCTCGTACTGAGTGGAGGTCACCCGGTTGAAATCACCACGACGCTACGTCGACATCATTTGACAGACTCTCTCGAGAGCGAGTGGTGGGAATTCGCCATTGCCTCGCATAATGGAACCACTTGGACCAAACACTGTTCAGGAGATGTCAAAGGAACCCACAGGAGGAGTCCCGGGAAGGAGAGGAGGAATGATCCCCTGCTGCGCAAGGTCACAAGTGAACGCTGTTATGATTGCATGGCTCGGTGTGGTTTTGACTTTGGGCCTGCTTTTCGACGGCTGGACGATGTCCGGTCCGACACCCTCACAACGAATGCGACAGCAGCGGTTGCTGCGAGGGAAGAAGATAACATAGGCTATCTTGCGCACCCAACGACCATAGATGCCTCTCTGCAGCTGCTCAGTATCGCCGCGTCAAAGGGTTGTGTCAATACCTCCGACAAATTGATGGTTCCAACCACCATTGAAGAAATGTGCATCTACCGCTGCTCGGAAAATGTTCAAATGCGAGCTGTCGCATCTTATACGCCAGAAGGTGGCATTGTTGGTAGTGCGCAGGGTGTTGCTGCCGATGGTAGTGTTCTTTTACGCAGCTCTGGTGTCCGACTCTCTGTCCTGGATGAGCAGCAAAGTATTGAGCAACGTGGTGAAGCTACTGCCCGCACAGAATGGGGGCCACATATCGATTTCATAGACCCCCAAGGGCTAATGAAGTCATCTATGGACCGTAGCATGCAAATGCAGGCCTTAGAGATTCTCTCTCGTTTGTGCATGGTCCATTCCAAGAGAACAATGGAAATATTAGATACCTCGCTGGAGCACATGCACAAATATAGATCCTGGATCAACCGGGAGTGCCAACAAGACGAGCTCCAGCACTATCACAGTCTTGACAACACGACTATTGAGCTCCAAATCACTTCGATTGTCGATGAGCTGTCGCAAACTCCAGCTGCTGGTTCTGCTGTGGGGATTAGCAAACTTTACCGGAATATGAAGGATATCTTCACTGGTGAGGTGGAGGCCTTGGGTGTTCTTCTCACGGATGATACATTGGCCAAGATCCATGCGTACGGGGACCAATGCGATGAGTCCCAGTTGTTCAAGCACCTCGCTCATAGCAAACCCAATCTGCGGATCCTCGAAATCGGGGCTGGAACCGGGGCAACAACCGCGAACGTGCTGGAGATGTTGACCCCTGGTGAAAGAACCCTCTACTCTAAATACACCTTCAGCGATATCTCGTCGGGATTCTTTGTCGCTGCCCGAGAACGATTCAGAGCTTATGCGAATATTGAATACCTCCCTCTTGATATCAGTCATGATCCATCCGAGCAGGGATTTGACGGCCGTAAATACGACCTCATTATTACGACCAACGTCATCCACGCGACCAGATCTCTCAATGAGACCTTATGCAACATCCGAAAACTAATCAGTCCCAACGGCCGACTCTTGCTCCATGAGTTAACTCCGGCATCAAGATGGGTCAACTATGTCTGGGGGACTCTAGCTGGATGGTGGTATGGTGAAGCTGACGGACGGCCTGATCAGCCATACGTCAGTGTTGAACGATGGACCAGGGAGTTGAAGGCCGCTGGGTTCTGTGCTCCTGATGCTGCGGTTCCCGATTCAGCTGCGCCGCATCAGCTGAACACGATGATTCTAGCGAGACCAGTCATCGAAGAACGTCCCAAGAAAAAAGTCACTCTCCTGAGTACTGTTCAGTCCAAGAACGTGACCTCGGTTGCCCAGAGCCTGGAGGGAAGAGGATACGCTATTGATCATCGGGGGTTACAGGGGCCTGTGCCCATCAGGCAAGACGTGATTGTCCTGCTTGACGATGACGGACCCTTCTTTGAAGACATGAGCGACCAACGGCTCGAGTCATTCAAAGCCTTGGTGAGCCAGCTCAAGGACTGTGGCGTCTTCTGGGTCACTAGTCTTTTGCAAATCCAATGCCAGGATTCCCGGTTCGCCCCAATCCTCGGTATGGCCAGAGTCATGCGATCTGAAATGCTAATTGATTTCGCCACATGCGAAGTGGACAATGTCAGCTCTTCAACAAGTAGAATCATTGATGTGTTCGAGAAGTTTCAGGTGCGCCAGACCGACGACATTATCAGGCCCGATTTCGAGTACGCTATTGTCCAGAATACTGTCCAAGTTGGGCGCATCCATTGCGTCTCGGTGCAAAACGAGCTCCTAGAGTCGCGAGCAAATGATAGTATTTCTCTCCAGTCCTCCAAACTTGGTCGCCTCACTGCTTTACAATGGGTGCGCCAGGATGTCGAGCCACCGAAGGATGGCGATGTGGAGGTCGAGATCCACGCTACCGGACTAAACTACAAAGTAAGTCAAAAAGATAATGCAAACCAATAGGATTTTCTGCATGCTTTAGGTGTATTAATCTTCAATACAGGATATTTTGGTCTCCATGGGCATTGTTAAAAACCCTGTGGCCGGTTTCGGCCTCGAAGCGGCTGGTGTTATCCTCCGCACCGGTTCCAACGTCACAGGTCTCAAGCCTGGCGACCGTGTGATGCTCTGTTCAGACGGTTCGTTTGCCACACGTCGAGTCGTGTTGGAGGATCTCTGTGTGAAAATCCCAAGCGGATTGAGCTTTGAAGACGCGGCTACCATGCCTTGCGTATTTGCTACATCAATCTACTCCATATTCAATATCGGTAACCTGAAACGGGGCCAGGTTAGATCCCCCTATTACCATTGTGTCCTTTCAAAGTGAAATGTATTGATCTCCCCCTTTTTTTTCCCCCAGTCGATTCTCATCCACAGCGCCTGTGGTGGTGTTGGTCTTGCCACCATCCAGTTGGCCCAAATGGCTGGAGCCGATATCTATACAACTGTTGGCAGCCAAGAGAAAATCAATTATCTCATGGACACGTTTAAATTGCTTCGCAACAGGATCTTCAACTCTCGAACTGATGCCTTTGTGGAAGATATCATGCGCGAGACCAACAACAGAGGTGTTGACTTGGCACTGAACTCATTGTCTGGCGAGCTGCTCCATTCTACATGGAAATGTGTCGCACCCTTTGGTAAAATGATCGAAATTGGGAAGCGAGACTTGATTGGCGCTGGAAAGCTTGACATGAAGCCCTTTGGTGACAATCGAAGCTACTGTTGCGTCGGCTTCGATCAGGTTTGCCACTGCAGGCCGGCGGTTGTAAAAAAGTACTACTAAGTTCTCCATGGCTGGGCTGCATGTGCAGGTGCTGACTTAAGTCATCATTCAGGCTACTCAAACACATCGTCACTTTACTCGGAGAAGGTCACATACATCCCATTCGACCCATCAATGTCTTTCGCGCCGATCGTATCCTGGACGCTTTTCGGTACATGCAGCAAGGCATCCACCTGGGGAAAATTGTCGTATCCATGCGCGACGCAGCTGGTCAGTGTACTCTAGATGAAAATGTGATGCAGAAAAGAAAGGTCACTCGCTTCGACAACTCGGCGGCATATCTGCTCGTTGGTGGCCTAGGAGGCCTGGGTCGCGCTATCTCTATATGGATGGTCGAACGAGGCGCCCGTCATCTCATTTACCTTTCGCGCAGCGCCGGGACTACCAAGGTGCACATGGAATTCTTTGAAGAGCTGGCTAGCATGGGATGCCGGGCCGACTTCGTGCGAGGAACAGTGTCCGAGGCTGGTGACGTTGCCGCGGCCATGGAACTGGCGCATGGCCACCTCAAGGGCATCTTACAGATGTCCATGGTTCTTCGTGACAACAGTTTCCCACACATGACAAAGGACGAGTGGGACACTGTTGTTGATCCAAAAGTCAAGGGAACATGGAATCTTCACAATAGTTCCATATCCATTCACGCGGACCTAGAATTCTTTGTTTTATTCAGTTCTATTAGTGGGAACGTTGGCCAGCCTGGTCAGATCAACTATGCGTGCGCCAACACCTTTATGGACGCCTTTGCTGAGTACCGCTTGAACCAAGGGCTTCCAGCTTGCGCCATCCAGATTGGGGCGGTCACTGAAGTCGGTTTTCTCGCCGAGAACAACGCAGTCATGCAGAGGGTGAAGCATACTGGCTCCGAAAACTTGGTCTCCCGACAGGAATTTTTGGACGCCCTGCAGGCCGCTATGAACCCGGCGACAAGGAACTTTTGTCTTGGAATCCGCCCAAACTTGTCCCTGAACAACTCCGGATCACATTCGATCTACAAGGGCGATATCCGAATGGCAGTCTTTCATAACGGGGAAGATGCTGGGTCCGTGGCGAGAGGAGGCTCGAGCGATGCCCTCAAGTCTTTCATCGCCAGAGCAAAGGCTGATGAATATTTACTGGGTCAGTCCGCATCTGCCCATTTCCTCGCCCAAGAGATTGGGAAGAAGGTGTTTAGCTTCTTGTTGAAGCCGGAGGAGGATCTACGGACATCATGCTCTTTATCTGATCTTGGGCTTGACTCCCTTGTGGCTATTGAAGTGAGGCAATGGTGGAAATCGGCTTTCGGATTTGATATCAGTGTGCTCGAGATGATGGGAATGGGGAGTTTGGATGAGCTTGGAGAACATGCTGCCAAGGGTATGCTCAAATTGTTTCATGGAGATGGTGTGTAAAAGAGAAAGGGAGGGGAGAAAAGTTCATATTCTTATTTTCTTATCTCGATTATTCGTCACAAATTGAATGTCAATTGAATGTCCTGAATATGGATGAAGAAATAGACCAGAGGTGAAACACATGATTGAACTTATACAAGAACATAACTACTTTATGCAATTGATGATGTTATATCAAGAAGACACCACCTCATTTCTCCCCATTTTTTATAGGACTTCACGGCTATTCTACATTTGTTAGACTCTGCCATTGTTATTAGAAGGTTTCGAAAACCAAAACCAACCGTTGATATTTCTGTTTCACTGACCCTTATATGAAAACACAACCATTCTAGAGAAGAAAGAAAACAGAAAAGAAACAAACAAACGCACACACAAAAAAAATGAAATACTCAGTCGTGAAACAGAGAAAACAAATCTCCAGTTACTCATTCTTTCTGTTAGAGAGAGATCACCAGCGATACAGGAGAGAGATCTCAAGGCTAGGAGTTTTCAACTCTCCATCTAAGTTCTGCCAATGCCAGGGTACGAGCTGCCTCAGCATGAGAAACCTCGGAGTGACGAAGCACCTCGACTCGCACAACAACGTAATGGTTTTGGTTGGCGCGAGGAGGCTGGTAGTAAATCATGAAGTTGCCGCGGTTGTCACATTCGCGACGATTGCGAAGGATGTCCATGGCGCGGATATAATGAGAGCGCATGGTTCTCTCAGACCGACGACGAGGGATACGGATGAGAACCCAGATGGAGACCCATTCCAGGCCAATACGCCAGTAGGTCGGCATTTTGCAGTTTTTGAGAAGGTCTGTCTAATGTGGAGGTAGCTTGTCAAGGTGGGGAGTGAGGATGAAGAGGATGATTGATACCATGATGAAGCTTTTCCAAACGGAGTGCCTTTTTATACTTTATAGATCAAGAGTCCGACGAATGTCATTGATCACCTCTAAACGAGAAGTTTCGAAACGATGTTCAATCGAATAATGGGATTCTCCCGGTGGGAGGGATCTAAATGAGACACCATTATGGTATGATTGAGCGCGAATGATGAGACTAAGGGAATCTCACTCTGCCTTTCAGGATATCTCCATATCTGGAGACGTTTCTTTCGGGATGACTTCTATCAACAGAGAATAATGACCTACAAAGCTACACATATCTACAAAGCCTGTGCTCAGAGAAGTGCCGATAGGATTGGCGATTGAGCATTCACTCCGGTGAACCCTGATACATCCTCTCAATAGTAGGTGCCTTTACAATGATACTGCTACTTTCACCATTAGAACGGTTAAATATTGGGCTAATTGTGAGGCCAATATTCTGTTTAAGGGAATGACGCATGAATTCTGTTCTCTTCGACCATCTATTGAATTCCAAGATTGTATTTGGAGACAGGTAGGGAAGTCCCGTGATGAATCCAGCCCTAGTGTCATCCTAGGACTACTAGTGTACTAGTAGCATCTCCAACAACGAGATACTTGATTTTGATTGAGTTCTTGGTTCTTCCTTGGCAGGAAAATACTAACTGACATACGTTAGTGAATACTAGATAATTCATTCATTATTGTTTGTTCTCGCTGGTGGCTTTGCGACTATGCCTATTTGAGCCGAGGGAAATCAAATTTCTGCCGGGCTTACCTTAACAACTGTGATAAGCGCAACTGCAAGAGGGGAAGAAAGAAAAGAGAGCGCAAAAAGAGCTGGCTTGGCGTGGAGCTTAGCCTCACTGAAGCCTTTCACGTCGGTTCAACATCATTAAAGAATTAAAGAATCATGTTGGGGATAGAGTAGATCCATCGTTCATCCACGATTTGTGCCCTCAGAGGAAACAGAAGCTATTGAAGAGAATGTCACCGCCATCAGAACAGGGTCAACAGACCCAGTTTATCTTCGTTGGAGGGCCAGTCCTGAAGGAAAAGGGAGGCCAAATTCGATCCAAATTCCTCAAACAAGTGCGCCGCGAAAAAAGAAACCTGCGGCTGGTGAATGCGACTACAGAATTGGAGGCCTTGTTGAAGGAAGAGCGAAATCCAGAATGTACCTGTGGTCAAGAGCTCTCGGGGCTGATGGTAGAGGCAAGTCTGGGTTATCGACCGATCATGCCGAAGATGTCGACCTCCAAGATTAATCACGAGCGCGGCCATCTGTGTTGTTCGGTCTGTGGCAGATACCTGCGCCCACAAGGTCCATCTGCAGGAAGTCTAGTCCGAGACCTTGGGGCAGGAAGTTCCAACCCGATGATCCCAATAGACGAAATGACGTCCCAGCTGGGGGTGCAGGAAATCTTGAACTTTACGACAACCCAGATCTGGCCGAACTTCCGCCCATTGGGCTATACGGCCAATTGCTACCAGCTATGGGCATTTCCGTTTGATGATAAAGTGAAGCTGTACGCGGTGCTCTGGTCCGCCGCATACTACCAGGATGTCCTCCGCCTTACATACGGTGGTCCTGAATATCAGGTAGGCTCGAAAGAACAGTTCCGGCTCAAGGGTCTAACGCTGGAGACACTGCGAAAGGAAGTGGGTTCCTATACCGGCGCAACACCTATAGACAGCATTATCATGTGCATTCCCTTCCTGGCTGTGAATGAAACCCATGGAGCACGGTTATACCGGGGCCCAAGCCCCTTCGCCCCCACCTTCACTGGCCTTCATGCACTGGATATCTATGGCAGCCGCGATTATCATGCGTTGCATTGGACGGTTATCCAGGACCTGCTCCGAAGATTTGGCGGTATCCAAGTCCTCCGAGTTTTTGCGCTGGCTTGGCTCCTCTCCATATCAGATATCATGAATGCCGCTCACACCCTTGGAAAGCCAATATACCCGGCCATGGGTGTGGATGGCCACACGGTGGATTTGGATCCACCCCTTCTCTTATTTGCGCCATATGGTGTCCGTTCTGGTCAAGTTCAACCTGGATCTGGCTTCGATGAATTGTTGTCTCTAGCGCCACCCGTACAGCAGGACCTCGTTTCAATATTGGCTCATGTCGGCGAGCTATCCCATGCAATGTTTCTCCGTGGAACCATGTAGCCCCAAAGCTCTGGACCTCCTAGGTGATAGTCGAAATCTAGTCCACCACCGCCTCTTTTCTTCACCAAATGAGAATGATGGCACCGAGGATATCTTGCAATTTCAAGGCCAATCTGCGGATGCAACCCAACAATCTAGAGAGCTCTATCTGGCCTGTCGAATTGCTGTTATCCTATACGCCAATCATGTCACATTCCCAATCCCACGCTCAACCGTCGTGAGAGGGCCGATCCTGCGTTCTTTATGGCCCCAACTTCAGTCGCTGGTGGATGAAGGTGTTTCTAGCCGATTGCTTCTGTGGTGTATTAGCGTTGCGCTGATTGCATCACATGGCGAACCGTCTTTCGATCGAATGTTGGTCCTCTTCAAGCAAGTGTGCCGTGATTTGAAGCTAGTTAGCCTGGACGAATTGTTGAAATTGCTTCGGTCATTTGCATGGGTGGATGCAGCTGTCGAGCACCATTACCGGGGGATATGGAAGGGCATCTTCCCTTCGTGAGCGTGGCCACCACAGCCCAACTCTCCTCGATAAGAAATGCAGATTCCCAGCAAGAGTATTTATATCCCACTCCAACCTCAATCAATTACATTTTCTAATTTTCTAAAACCAAAGTAGTAAGTGATCATCTGCATTGTCATGCCTTACGTAAGATGTGTCATGCTTGAACTAGTCCTAATTCTACCCCACCTGAAGATCATACGGAGTATATATAATTATATATATATATATATCCTTTCAATAGATCGACGGAGAAAGGTTCTCCGAAACGATTATATAGATTAATAGCTCCTAGTTTTAGGGGCGTTTAGATCATCGATTGAATCATCATTTCTCCTAAGCTCTTTCAAGATTATATCCCAGGCACAAACTTTGAATATAAGAGACAGCCGAGATATAGACCTCGAGGATAAGGTGATAGTGGGTATTATTATGTTAGACTAAAGTGAGGAGACACATCATTCGAAGCCATTATACATTAAGACTAGAGGTCTGGGGTCGATGGGGATTTCTCTTCGGTGAATTCCAGACAGCACCGTAGCATGTCGAGAAAGGCCAGATCATCCCCAGCAGAGGTCGACTGCGAGTTTCGGGGTCGTCCCAAAATGGCCAGCATCATGCGTCGTTGTTGACGAAGGTTCATAAGTTCAGATCGTAACTTGTCATTATCCTTGACCAGCCGAGACATTTCGCGATCCTGATCACGGAGCCTCTGGCATTCGGTGCGAAGCTCGTCCATTTCCTGTTGAATACTCTTCTGCTGCTGTACTCTGCGCTCACGGAATCGGCGCTGGGCCTCCCGGTTCTGCGATCGCCGTTTAACCTTCTGTCATATTAGCCTGTAGACAGAGAGACATGTCCTTCATCTTTTCTGGGTAGAAAGTTTTACATTTTCCAAGTTTTTCACGAGGACAGGGCTGGTCTGGTAGGATTCCTCCTGACTTGCGAGTTGAGTGCCCTCCATCGGTGGAGTGATGGGACCCCCCACTAATACACGACCAGAAGCCATGATCGCATTCAATTGAGAAACTGAATATCCTCCGTAGTCATCCTTGAAGGGGGTTCATCAGTCAAATTTCTCCTTCAAATGTGGTTTTCATAATGGTCGTACCATTCCGTACATGACTTCCGGAGACATCACGGAGCTATCGCTGGGCATGTACGATGAGATAGAAGGATCTTGGGGGCTTTGGAGTTGAGAAGTTATATGGGTTTGGTAATCCATCTCTCCGTTGGTCTCCATTGTGATGCAAGAAACATGGAGATTGGAAGGCAGAGAAGAATGGCAAAGGAATCGCCTATCTAGAAACCAAGCCCTCCATTGCAGAAGAAAAACCACGTTTCTTTACTCCGGAGCTGATGGGGCCATTGGGGTGGTGCTGAATATATACTCTAAAATAGGTAAGGATCCCAAGACGTGACTTGAGATGCAATCATTCATTACCCCATCGGGAATAGTTGAGAACTTGAGTGTATCCAACTGATCCAATTACCCAATGAACGTCTTTCATATCGACTCCAAATATGGACTAGCTTAGAAAGTGGACCCATTTTTGAAGGGTCTGGATTTATCACTTACGGAGTATTTATTTATTTATTTACTTATTGATTAATTAAAAGTAAGATGGTTATTACTATAGGAATAGTTCATGATAAAGTGAGGAGGACTACTTACTACATGGTTGGTCCACATGTCATTCCTGGATTGTTTGGAGTCTTTCAAAGGGTGTACAAAGATCACGTGTGCTTTACATTTGAAGGATGGCCCAGCTTAGTCAGACTTGTCTATCATATCACGTGCCTGAGGCCATGTGGGAGTCACGTGAATGAGGGAAAAAGGAAGTAAACAAACTTCTTCTACTTCTACTTCTGCTTTTTATTTCTTCTCTTCATGAGAAAGAATTTACCGAGCAAATGATGACTCTCCAATTACCCGACATCTTTTTTACGACTCTGATGAAAGTTACTATTATTAAATGCCACCATAATATCGGGGATTCAATAGTCTCATATGACTAGCCTCCCCTCATGCTTACAAGCGAGATAATATCCAGCCACCAACGACGGCGCTCTTTTGGCTCTTTGCCTGCGCCTTCTTCGATCCACCCCCCCTCCACCTGAACAACTGAGAATGATTCATCGTGTTCACAGTACTTCATACATCTGGATGTATAACTATTATGTCGATCCCTGCTTAATTGACTGGTCCATCACCTCTTTTTTTTTTGATCACCTCGGACGAGCGTCTCCCAACCTCGACCGACTGCATGATTGGCCCAAGCACACGGGAAGTTGGTTTCAAGTTACATTCCCCGGGTGTCATTTTATGAGATGATTTAATATTGCCGCTCGGGTAGCCGTGGCTCCTGTGCTCAAGCTGAGACGTAGCGCCCTCTTGGTCGACTCCACCGAGCCAATGGGTTGCCATGTCTCAGCTCCTGCTGGATCCTGGTCCCAAAACAATCCGTCTCCCGATCTTACCCTTTGACCAATCCAACTAGCTCGCCTACTCCTCCCACGCGATGGAGAACGGGGTTGCGATTCATGCCATGGCTCTATCTTTGAGACAAACTAGGGGGAGAAAAAAAAAGTCAACTTGTTCTAGAGGGCAATTCATGCACATGAAGTTGCTTCTCATGAAGACAGTAATAATATCTCAAGTAAGGGATGATATGCACGACAATTAAGCTACATCTTCGCACAATAATAATAGTACTCTTGTTATTTTTGGACAAGACCGGCTGGCAATTTTCAACGCTACCGGCCGCGAACATCAAACGGTCCTTCGTGTCAGCCTCCGCGCTACTTGCTTCGGCTCTGCTCCACTCGGTCTGAACTAGACGGGTCCAAACCGTCGACCACCATGTACCCTGCCCATGCTTAGCACAGAGATGAAGCTGTTTAATATCAACGCCTGACCTTTTGGTTCTCGAGGGTGCTGGAAAACCCTGATTCATAATTATCCACCCGCTAATTCCCAGGCGCCCCCATATACGCGCTCTGGGCTGGTTTTCTTTTCTTTCTCTTCTCCTCTATCTCTCCTTTTGTGAGAAAGGGCTAGACGCTCTTTTCTTCGTTTTTGTCTTTGTTTTTCCTTTTCTGTTCGTCCCCTGAAGGAGATCTGTAAGTCTAGATTTTCCATCCCCCCATAGTAGTAAATCCATCAAATGCGACTAACACCAACTGTGCTTTCAGGGGCTGGTAAACTGCCGAAGATTTCATCGAGACTTCACATATCTGAGTTCGATACTATGGGATTCTGAACTGATCGCTCGTGCTTTCATTCCTTTCTTTCAAAATACTGTCTTCAACGGTATGTCTTCCGACTTCTTTACCTCATTCCATACCGGATATCTCGTTCTGATGCGTCCTCGCAGTAAAGGCATTGAATGCCCTTGCAACCTTCTTTTTTTTTCTTAACTTGAGCGCAGGATTCTCAAGTTTCGATTCATATTCAGCATACTCAATTTTACGCCTATCTGCAAGTGTCAAGCTTTGGAAATAAGCTTTGCTGCTTGAGATAACATATCATTCTTTTCACTCACCATTGTCTTCATTCTCGACAGACCTGTCGAGCTGGTATTAACTCGCCAAAAGCTTCGCCTTTTCAATTTTTGCTTCCTCAACAAAATCTATACAGTCATATCGTATCGGTTGATAGAACCGACTTTACCTCTCGCAAATACTCCGTAACTTGCCGCCGAGCTGCATGTTTTTTTACTCTCACAGCAAATGAACCCGAACGCATATCGAAGTCAAGGCCCTGGGCCTGATCCCAGAAGGGACCCCGAGAGAAAGGGATCAGTCCGTCGGGCACGGGAAATGCTGGAAGCTGGAAGACGCCCGAAGATCCGGTCTCCCCCGAGTGCAGCAGCAGCAGCCGGACCGCCGCCCAGACAGGATCCTGGACATATGACGCAGTGGCCACTACCAAGCGACAACCCGCAAAGAAATGTGGTTGAGCCCCATGCAGGGTTGCTCCCACCAAGAGGGCCTCCACCTCAACGACCGCCTCGACCTGATGTTCCTTCACCCTCAGTGTACTCCGAACGGAGCGTCTCGGATGCTTCACCGAGCCCTCTTCATTTCAATCAGCGGCCCATTCCTTCATTCTCTCAGCCTTTACCGCACCAATTACCAACACATCCTGCGCTCAGACAACAGGTTATTGATCCGTCGGCTCTTCGCGAATCTGTCGCCACTGATGAGCTCTATAGACAGTCTGGAGTGTCTTCATCAGGGTCGATCCCGACGATCCCTGATTTCCCGGCCCCTTCTCAAGCTGGACCTGGTGAGAACATCGCCATGCAAAGAGTTCCTCGGGGAAGAATCTCGAATCTGGCGCCTCCGACATCCCGGCCAAGTATTAATCGTAGATCGTCCGTGTCTCCCATTCCCGAGGAACTATCGGATAGCCCAAATGCTTTCAAGGGTTCGCTTACATCCAGTGGAGTGATCCCATCCAGCTGGGGCTCAGAGCGTGCAGAGTCGGAAATTCTTGGGACCTACCTGGACGTCGATGATTCGGACGAATCGGATCCCAAGTATCCTGGACATGAGGCCAGTACTGGTCTCGTTAGACAAGCTAGTCTGGGCAAGAGAGGAAAGCCATCACTGCGCATGATTCATAGGTCAACCACCGATTCGCCTGCACCTCCCCGGGAAGAGTCAACCGCTACAGCCCCAAAGACTGTGTCTGCAGAAGATGCAGCTCTCGCGAAAGAGATATCGACCGAGGATGCGAAGGAACACAGAGATTCCTTTCTGACTTCTTCGACTGATTCTTTGCATTTTGATCTGGAGAAACCGCCGATCGTGTTAGACGACCAAGCACCACGCCAAGGCCCAGGACTCAATCGCGCCGATTCCCATACGCTAGCCTTCGAAAAAGAGGTCGGAGTTTTCGCGCGGGCTGCACCTACAATGAGTGACAACCGACCTGGTGGTCGCCGGCCTCCTCGTCTGAACCTAGGTGCCGTCCGCGATGCAGAGAAGCGAGGCAGTCTCACCAGCTTGCCTGACTTGATCCGCCGTGCAACAAAACTTGCATCGAATCTCGAACATGGCCGAACAGCGAGTAGAAATGATCTCCTCAATATTGGCGGAGGCCCCAGGTTCCCACGTGGTAGGTCGCCAGTGTAGTAACCCATTGGCCCCATATGCTAATCAGTCACGCAGGCCACGAATATCGCAAGTCCGGTTCGATTCGCAGTATCTTAGCCTCCTTCCCTCCTCCTGCAGCAACGCCTGAAAATGGTGCCCGGTCTTCCTGGCCTGTATTCTTTCGCCGCTCCACTCTTCACCATCTCAACTCCCACGAGACAGGTGGCGAAGCAGAGCAAAGCCAAAAGCGTGGGCGTCGTTGTTGTGGCATGCGCCCTTGGGTGTTCGTCCTTGTTCTTTTCTTGGTCCTCGCTGTCATCCTCGTCGCCGTCCTCGTCCCAGTATTCCTTGTCGCTATCCCTAAAAACAATAACAATGTCAGCTGCCGCGAAAGCAGCCCATGCGAAAATGGTGGTATCAGCGTCTCAAGCAATGATGTCTGCTCTTGCGTGTGCACGAACGGGTTCACAGGGTCGCGCTGTACGATTTCTGGCGATGCTAGCTGCGTCACCACTGAGATCAACGATAAGAATGCCACCATGGGTGATGACTTGCCACGTCTGTTCGAGGGTGCACAGAACAATTTCAGCATCCCGCTCGATCCCACCACCATAATGGCACTGTTCAGCCAGAACAATGTCTCATGCACTACAGAGAACGCCCTCGTGTCGTTCCAGGGTATTGGTTCAGAGAAAAGACGACGTCGTTCGCTCCCTGTTGCTCTGGACATCGACCAATTCAACCCAGGACCTACTGCTACTTCCATTTCCAACAACGCCCCCACACGAACTCTCGCTGCCCGAGCCTCCGTCGCCACCGCCAACGGCATCGTATTCGATAACTCCGAACCGAGCAAGACCCCCGAGTCTTCCGCCACGAACACAGCCTCCCCGACCGCGACAGAGAACGGAAAGGAAGAGTCAACAACTTCCTCGACTGCAAGTCGTCCCACATCTACGGCAGTATCATCCTCCGGGGTGTCGACGACTGTGCTTGATTTCTCGCGAATTGCAGTGCTCTACATCCTCGAACAAACCGGCACCCTCAGCTCCGCCATGCTCACCCAAGATAGACTCGAATCGTACCTACAAGATACCTATCCAAAGTCTAAGACAAGTTACACGATCGATCTTACAGATGCGGGCGTACTAGCGAACTTTACGTTGAACTTCGTCGAGTTTCAAATTACAGACTCACATGGGGATGTTGTTGGTGGCGATTGATTAGCTTTTCCGGGGTGTAATAGCTGGGAAAGGGGGCGTTGGTTTTTTTTTTTTTTTTTCTTCTTCTTTCTCTTCTTATTTTACATATTTTATTTCTTTCAAGTTTTGACTTGGAATCAAGTGTTCATTATACCTATTCGTGCTTGCTTTACAGTGTAAAGATAGCGTTGCATTTGAAAAAGAGACCTTTTGGCATTATCTATTGTCCCTGATACTGTTATACGACTTAACCTTGGTAGATTGGCTTCGTAGGTCTATCCCATACTGACATCGGCCTCAGATGGACAAACCATGGGGCACAATATCGTGTAGAAAGATACCATCATCAAAACATATTTCACTCACTTCACTATCAATATACATCGATATAAATACAAAAGAAGAGGTAGATCGCAACATCCGTCAGACCAGACTAGATGCTCCTCCCGCCCAACAACGCCCTGGTATATGAGAACACCTCCCATGCAATAAACAAGGCAACAACAAAAAAGGGAATCATACGAACAAGGAACTATTCGGCGCGATGCCCTCAAGTCCCGACTCGCCATCAATAATAGGCCACAACTTTTTGATACGATCATCCAAGATCAGTCTCTCAGCCTCCCATCTCTTCCGCTCCAGTGCTTTCTTCTGCACGTCCTTCTGGCCGCCGTACCAGGCCTTGTCAGCATTTTCAATACTCTCTAGCTCGGCCTTTTCAGCCTTCGCCACAAGTGCGGACACCATGGTCTTCCAATTTTCGAGACCCACGCGAAGACATTCAGCGCAGCGATGGCGCGGCGTGCGGTCTTCAGAGCCGCCGAGTTCGAGGATGGTGGTCTCAGCCATGTCGACGGCGTCACGGGTCCAAGCGAGACCCTTTTCTTTAGACGAAGAGGCGAAGATAATCTCACCGATGTAGGTCATCAGGCCTGCTTCGTCACAGGTGGAGGTAGTGGTGCGCAGGGGCGGCTCGTCACCTGAGGGGAGCGGTGCCGGATATTCCACGGGCACGAACATGTTCTTGAGGGAGGAAAAGAACGAGCGAATAATGTCATTTGATTTGAAGGGAGAGGGGGGAGAAGGCATCATCACGGAGCCTGATGGGGCCGGAGGAAGCGCACGACGGGATTTGAGTACGGAAGTGAAGATAGACAACGCGGTGGGGAGGTTTCCATGACGGGCGTGATGTACCGCCAGAGCGGTCGATACTCGTAGAATGTTCTCCGACGGGGCAAGCTGGCCGGTACTGCCCGTGTTCTGGAGCACACCAGTCTTCAAATCCACAACTTTTGCAGCATCCACTGTCGACCCGGCCGCAGCAATATCCATCGCCCAGGTATACATATCCCGAGCGGTTTCCTGCAGACCCTTGTAATCCAGCCAGTCGGCATAAGATAGCGCAGCATCGAGCTTCTGTCTGGTATCAAAACCGCGGGTAGTCAGAATCTTCATGTAGAAGACCTCCGGGCTCGGCGACGCGAGCTCGCAATCTTCCTCCTGAGGTACCTTCTTTTGACCGGCAGGCATCGGCTTAGGACGCGGGTTCGAGGGTCCAACAACATATTCAGCCGGGGCGGAGATGCGTTGCTTTCGGTCCGTTAGCCAACCTTCCAGATTCTCCGCTGCCTTGGCAGCACCCATCAGGGCTTGGAAGTAGCCTCGACGCCAGGGTTCGGCTTTCGCTGAAACATCCAACCCGGTTTTTCCGACACCCTCGACAAAAAATCCACCATCACCCTGTTCGACGATATCCTTCCCTTCTCCCTCGATATTCTCCAATCGTTCTAGCAGCTCTCGCAGGTATCCCGCAACCATGGGCCAATTGGTCATCAGTTTCCCCATCTGTTCGGGGTGCATTAAGGCCTGGGCGGAACGCAGACACCAGCGACTTTTCCACGACCATTCCGATGGGGTAGGCCATTGATGCTCGATTTCTTCTTGGTACATGCCTAGTTTTACTACCTGGAACAGTACGAGAATGGCATAGAAGCTGAGACCAATGCGGAGTCCACGTCCGAGGCGACGTTTGTAGTAGTCACGGCGCTCGGTAGATATCAGGCGGGCAAAATGTTGTCGGAGATGAATGGACAACGGAGGGAGTGGTCGAGTGCTTGTTAATGGAGAGAGGAATGGAAGTTGAGGTCGACCGAGGGGAGGGGATATCAAATGTAGTCGAGAGTTGTGAGTGAAGGGACGGATTGGGTGAGAGGGCGTATGACGGACAAGGGGCCGTGGGAGGCGCAAAGCCCCCGGTATTCGACCAGCAGGAAGACGAGGGGGCGGCATGGTCAATGTTCGCTGGGGTTTTTGTTGAACAAAGAGAAGCAGAAGAAGGATGATGATAATTACGGATATCTCACGTGATGTGCATTGTTGTGTATCTTACGTAATACCGAATCATAATTATGTAACTAAGGTAGTTTACCTCTTACCAGTTAACGAAGGCAACTTTAGGGACTCACTCCTACAGGCAGTAGTTTAATTGGTGCACCCTATTACCAGAGTTACTTCCAGATGAGTGTATAATTCAAGGGGAATCAAAGCTATTTAATTAGAAAAAGTACACTCTATAAACAAAACCCGAAACTCTTTGTAATCATCATCCCGACTTTATCCAAAACGAAACGCCTACGCTCTAAGCACGGTCGAAGTAGCCCTCAGTCTCAAGCATGAGGATAATCTCGTGGACAATGCTGCGAACGCTCTGCTTGGAGACGTCAACCGTGAGGTCGGCGTTCTTAGGAGCCTCATAGGGGTCATCGACACCAGTGAAGCCCTTGATCTCACCACGGCGAGCCTGCTCGTAGATACCGCGCTTGTCGGTCTGCTCACAGTACTCAAGAGGGGTGTTGACGTGGACGAGGAAGAAGTTTCCACCAAGGCTGGAGACAGCCTCACGGGCAGCCTTGCGAGACTCCTCATAGGGAGCGATGGGGGCAGCGATGACAGCGGCACCAGCACGAGTAAGCTCACCAGCGACAAAGGCAATGCGCTGGACGTTGGTGTGGCGGTCCTCACGGCTGAAGCCCAGCTCGGAGGAGAGCTCGTGGCGGACAGTGTCACCAAGGAGGAGGGTGACAGAGCGACCACCCTGCTGGTTCAAAGTGACCTGCAGAGCACGAGCGATGGCGTCCTTGCCAGAGTTCATGTAACCAGTAAGGAAGATGGTGAAACCCTGCGAGGCACGAGGAGGGCTAGATTCACGCAGAATCTTGACAACCTCGGGGTAGGAGAACCACTCGGGGATGTGGGCACCGGTGCGGAGACGGTTGCGGAGCTCGGTACCAGAGATGTCGAGGGTCTTGACACCAGGGGCAACCTGATCCTTGGGCTTGTACTCATCGGTGTCGGGCAGGTAGGTGACCTGCTGGAACTCAACAACCTCAATACCCAGCTCCTCTCTGTACTTCTCGACAGCGTGCTGGGCATCGTAGGGGCCGTAGAACTCCTCACCCTTGGAGTTCTTACCGGGACCGGCGTGATCACGACCGACAATGAAGTGAGTAGCACCATGGTTCTTACGGATAATGGCGTGCCAGATGGCCTCACGGGGACCGCCCATACGCATGGCAAGGGCCAGGAGACCGAGGACAGCCATTCCGTTGGGGTAGCGGGGCAGGAGAGCCTGGTAAGCACGAACACGAGTGAAATGATCAATGTCACCGGGCTTGGTGAGACCGACGACAGGGTGGATCAGGACATTGGCCTGACGAGCGCGAGCAGCGCGGACGGTCAGCTCACGGTGAGCTCTGTGCATGGGGTTACGGGTCTGGAAAGCGACGACTCGGTTCCAGCCGAGCTTGTCGAAGTGAACACGGAGTTCAGCGGGGGTGTCTATGATGGGATTAGATTTTTTTTTTCTCTTTATCTGTCTCTTCTTGAACTTTGCAAGAAAAAATTTGAGGTAGAACATACAGCGAAGGGCAACATAGTCGTAGTGGTTGAGCTTGTTGACAGCCTGGACCTTACCACCAATGTAGAACTCCTCCACCTTGGTGTTAAGGTACTTGATGGCAGGGTGCTCAGCGTCACCGCCGAAGACCAGCTTGGCTTCCTTGTCCCTAAATTCAGGAGAAAAACAACAGTCAGTTATACACGTCATCCAGGACCCACTGCCAACAAGAAATGCTTCCTTCCCCATCCTCATCGACCGAAACATAAGAATCTCATCGCGTAACCAGCCACGTCGGGTGGTTCAAAGTTTAGAGATCCCACGTTTGGCGGAGGGAATTGGCGATCGGTATTCTCCAAGCCACTTTTTTTTTTTTTTGCGAAAAAAAAAAAGCAAATACAGACTGGTCCGGACTTACTTGTCAGCGCGGTAGATGTCCTCAATGGTGATGATGGCCAGGTTGCGGTCATCACGGAAATCACGGAGGGTCACGCGAGAACCGGGCTTCAGGTTGTTGGCGGAGATGGTGGCCTGAGAGGCATCGAGGGTGATGGGCATGGAGAAGAGGTTGCCATCAGCAAGACGGCAGTCCTCACAGACACTAGAGAAAACACCAATGTCAGCAAATCGGGACTATGACTACTCGTAAGACCCCGCAATGGTCTCCGGCGGGTAATATGTTTTCTTGGTGCCAATGTCTTGGTTTGGATTGCATAATAATGCGCCATCTCACGTACCTGTCGAAATCCTTCTGGGTCATGAAGCCTGTGCGACACAAATGCAAGGTCAGCCACCGTGGGGTCCCCAATCAACTACAACAGCCAAGCACTGTTGCAATAATACCAAGAAACGACATCATCGCAGGAAAAATGACATACCCTCGAGGGGAGAGAAACCTCCGTTCATGATCAATTCAAGATCACACAGCTGGCGCTCGCTGAGGGTGATGGCGGGCAGGGTTTCGGCCTCAGCAGAGAGCTCGTCATGGCGGGGAGCATCGCGGGCGACGAGGTCCTTGAGGACACCACCGTGAGGAGAGTTGGCCATTTCGTAGGGAAAGGGAGATGAAAATGATCAATTGAGTCAAAGGGAAGAAGAGTGATGAAGAAGAGAGGAGGGGGAGAGAGAGAGAGAGGAGGGAAGAAAGTTGAGTTGGTGGGGGGAAAGCAGGAATAAGAAGGCCGGCAATGGGGTCGGAGGGAAAAAAAATTAATTATTCTGGATTATTTTTCTTAAATCAAAGTTAGTACCTTCCCACCTTAATCAAAATCCAAGTAATAATTAATTATTAAAATCCCTACCAACTAATAATATCCATGGGCGTCGTCACAGTTGTGGAGCCTTATGGTTGTAGTAAGGATAGGCCAAAACTGATGCGTCCAGAAGCCTTTATCCGTGGTTCTTATTCTGGTCGAACCACTCTCCGTCTTCATCTCTCTGTGGTGGGTTGGAATGATTTTCAACAAGAATCTTTAGAATATTAGTATTATCTAGTATACATATCAAAATATTTATATATATATCTATACATTATATTATGATAAATATCGGGAAAATGATAGAAAAAAATATCATGACTCTGACGATGACGACGATGATGATAGTAATAATATTAATATTAAAATATTAAAATAACCCATACTCCATAGTCAAATCAACCCCCCCTCTCCCCATCACCCTGGGTCATGGACTCCCAGAAAAGATATGATATTCAGGGGGGGAGGTATCAAAGCCCCCGGAGACGAGACCGGAGTAATCAGTTTGATCCTTAATACAAACACATTCTCCAACAGCACATCAGAGGATAGGCCTATATATCTGTCCTCTGCAAGGAATATCGGTGACCAAGAAATATGGGGTATGTATCTACGGGCGAACGTGTCATCTTCCCTGGGTTGGCTTAAACAGTTGTGCCTGTCAATCGCCATGAAACACGGACTAGCGGCCCATCACGTGGCGGGCCGGCATCACGACATTCCCCATGGCGCTTGCGTGATTGTTTGTCCTTCTTGGCAAAGCGGGTCAGGTGATCGGCATGCCCTAACTTTCTTTTGCTCTCCAAACATACTCCGTACGGGTCGTCAGCCAACTCATTCATATGTATCTCAGCACTTCACCTCTCCATCGGTTTATATATCCACTCTAGACGGGATATTCTATCTTTATTGGAAGCCAAGTAGTAGGTTATATCCCTCGCGCGGGAAATGTTTTCGTGTCAAATAATCTATGTAACCCTCTTTGATTCATAGCGTAGCAGGCAACGGATGCCGATCCTTGATTCATAATTAAAGGGTAATTGAACGGTCCGTCCGCGTTCCGTATAGATCATCTCATCTCATATTACTGAGGACAAACAGCACGTTGATCCCATCTTCAAGTGCTTCGGAGATGGCCCCTTTTCTCCCTCCTGAATACGGAGTTAGTCATAGCCTATACTCCCCTAAAGACACTACCAAAGGCACGATATCATAATATTCATAATAGCAATAGTAATAATCCTTACCGTCGTCATCGTCATCGTCATCGTCATTATCATTATCAATATTATGCTCTAGGGCAAGGGTCCCTCCCTCCACAAATACTAGAAAACCTTGAATTCGCCATCTGATCAGTTTCCGAGAATAAAAATCAAGTTAACCGTATCAAAGTGAAAAGGGTCAGTTATAGTGCACATTAGAGTCTTGATTATCTACTATAAATTTTAGTTACACCACAAGGAAGCTTAACATTTCCTGTGTCACCAACCAACCAACCCTCTTTTGGTTGATGATTTTTCACCTGACCGCGTCGGCCCGATAAGATCTGCTGATAAGATTAGATCCTCTTCCAACACTAAAACCGTCCTCTGTACTAATAATGGCAACATCTCTTATGTACACTAGTTTCCCAAGAAGAGTTGGTCCATGCATCCCCAGGCTGACGCCATATCTCGTTGGATGGTGCCACAGATTTGATCTACGAACCATGGAGTCCTTTGAGAATACGATGGGGTCTAGAATATGAGTAGAATATTACACTCTGTTCTAGCCCATTTCTGCAGATTTATGTTACACCACTGGTAGGGTAACCCCGTGGTTACTCTTTATGGGTTTTATTTCATTTCCTCTCAGTTTACCTTGTTAATCGTATTCTATATCTACATAGTAAACTTCAACAGTAAACATATGTCTCAGTTTTCGATCATTATTTGAAGAAAAGGGGCGTGTTCGGGGCAAGTGAGAAACAGATCAGTTAATTCTCCTCTGTAGCCAGTCCTACGAATATAGGAACTACAGCCTTCTTCATAGGGAATTTTTTTTATCCCCGAATCAAAGAACAATGGAGTTTGGCCTCCTTGGCTAGCAAATTGATTAGGTTGATTGTGATTCCAAATGAACAATGTTGTAGCCTACTCGGCTGCGGCACGGGGCTGGAAGACCCTTAGGGTTATCGCCCCACATGACCAGAGACACCACACTGTCAGAAATGGCGTGCTGAAAGGTTAAGGTTACGACATCAGGAAGAAGAGTTTTTGAATGACAAATGTCAAATCTAGTCATTTCTATCATGCTAGTCATTATCGTAGTCGACCATTATCTTATGGTCCATAAAGTGTGTGTTAACCCGCTATGTACAAACACCCATAAAATATTAGGGGTGGTAAGGTAAAATGCTTTTGATTCCATTGGAACCGCCGCCCAGAGGAATGTTTCCGAAGATTAGAAAGAAATCATAACGACATTATGCTCGAAATCCCGTGGCCAACTGAAAAGAGAAAAAGAGAAGAAACGAAGTGAACCAAGGCTGTGTAGAATCCCGCTAAGCATGGTTGTTCCCAGTGATGAATGAACGCCAGATCAATGCAAGTATTAGAGGAGACGGTTAAATAATCACTGAGCCGCGGTGGTCAGTTGAGTATTCAACGCTTGAGACAGAGCCTCCTCCTGGCGCTTACGCTCCATGTCCATCAAGAACTGGGCGTACTTGGAGCGGGGATTGTGGATGCCACACTCGGTCTTCTCTTGACCCTTCCAGCGACCGGAGCGCTCGTCCTCATTCTCCTTGACGGGCTGGGTAGAGTGGTAGTCACCAATACTCTTGTAGCCGCGGTCAAGGAGGTCATTGTAAGGAACATCGTTTTCAGTGACGTAGGCCTTGACTTGTTCAAAGCTCCAGTTGGCGAGAGGATTGATCTTGATGAGGCCGGCCTCGTCGACTTCGATGATGTCGAGGTCACCACGCTTGCCACCCTGGCTACGGCGGCGTCCAGTCAGGACAGCATGGACATTCATTTCACGATAAGCACGCTGAGCAGGCTCAACCTTGGCCACCCAGTCATAGAATTGGTCATCACGCTCCCAGAGGCGGGAACCATACTTCTTGGCGAATTCTTCTTCAGTCTCGAGGCCCTTGGGCTTGTAGACGTGGATGTTATTGAGAGGGTATCTCTTGCGGACCTTGTCGACTAGGGCATGGGTCTCCTTGAAGTGGTGAAGGGTGTCGAGGAAGACAAGGTCAACCATCTGGGGGCGAGGCACATCCAGTTTGGATAGCATGTCCAGGGTAACCAGACCCGTGAGACCAAAGGCAGTGGTCTGGAACAGATGAGGGAGTGATGTAACACACCATCTCAGGACATCTATGGAATGGGTCAGTCATTGGGCCCCAAATACGAAAAGAGGGGTCGTGCGGTACTGACCCTGGGGCTCAAGGAACTGCAACTGGCGGTTAAGGAACTGGAGATGGGGCTTAGTGAAGACAATCTCTGGGAGATAGTCATCACTTGAGCTGCCACTGACATAGCCAGACTCGGTGGTGTTGTCTTTGGCGTCAAAGGCATCCATCTCAGAGGGGTAGTTGACGGGCATCTTTGCAGGCATCGTGACGGATGCTCGTAGAAAGAATTGAGGGCGGGAGAAAAAATTGCAGAGAGGGGGGACTCGGAAGCACGGTGTCTATAGTACAAGTATAGATAGTATTGGCTATGGAGTTGATATGGGGGTTGTCAATGGAGATTGGAAGCAAATTGGTGGTAGAGGATGATGTAGGACAGAAGCAGAGGTGCCAATGGAGCGTCTGATATAAGAAAAAGAGGTAGACAGGGGCAAGCACGACATCATCGGCAACCGGAACCTCATCTCGCACTGCCAAAAGCCCTCAGTACATGCCGATGCATTCTGCCGCTACGATCACGACATTCACTGCGACCGCCTTCCGGATCGGGGGCCATTGCTGAAAAATTCGATTTCCTAATGTCTCCAGGAAATCACGCAATACCTGCGCTTCTGGGCTCTGCCGCTGCCCGGAATGGCTTATGTCACCGCATTAAGGCTGTCTCATGCTGAGAAATCCCTTAGTTCCAATGCGTTCTTCGGAACACTAAGGCATTCTAGCGAGATAAATAATCATCCGGCAGAATGATAATTATTATTCGTGATTTTGCTTATCATCCCCCTTGTGGGGTAGCCACTAGGAGGGCCATTTTGGCATGATGTTCAACGGGGGATCTACTGGCGGCGATTAGCAAGCCTTGGTTTGGAATGACTTCATGATGATTAATTAAGAGACAGAAAAAAAAGGGAGAGATCCTGAATTTATAGTTATCAGAGATAGGACAAGCTCTTACAGATCTAGCCATGGAGTTGTGATAGAGTGACTGTGAAGTCATGCTGGGGCTCAACAACTTCATCCCTCGTCATCATCATGAAGTTGATATCCGGCACCAGGGAGTTCTGCCGGGCGGTAGGTCACCTGACCGGGCTGGGCGGCTCGAGCCACGTGCCTGCCGATCGGAAGCGGAAACACTCACTAGTCAACAAATTATTCTGTATCGCTTCAATCCATCTTCGCTTTCCACCTCCATCTGATCCTTTTCACCACCGTTGTGGGTTTGGAGCCGTATATTGACCATTGCTGTTTGGTGTACATATTCCCATAGACCAAACCATCCCGCTTTCCCCCATCACCCCCGACATTTCCGCCAGCAGTTCTCTCTATTTTCGCAATGGCTTCCCCCAACCCCGCGACCCGCCCACAACGGCCGATACTGCAACAGTCGCTGCGGAGTAACTCCTTCATTCAAGACCATCAGCAGTACAAGCCCTCTATCCCCGTCTCTCAGACTATCGGGAACGTCCTGGGAAGCTCTTTCGACTCCAGCTTCAGCTCCATGAATCTCAACTCCAATCCCATCAGCCCGGACCCCGACAAAGTGACAGACAGTGGCATTATCCACAGCATTTTTCACCACCATACCAATCCACTTGCTCCCGAAACCCCGCAGCTCGTTGCGACCATATACTACAAGTCCGGTGACCCCATCCATCCGCACCTCCATCCCGATTCGACCGCGAACGCATGGCCCGGCGAAAAGCTCCCGTCCCCCATGGTTCCTCCTGGTTCGGCGCCAACGGTTGATATTGAGAAGATCCCTCGGGAGCCTCCAGCGCCCGAGCCGGAGCCCTTGGATCATCTTTACGGACCCTTTGTGTCGCAGTTATGTCTGACCAACTTCCTTCAAATCATTGAATCCTTGCCGACACCGTACCAGCGCATGAACACTTCTCACCGGTGCCTCGATAAGCATGATAGTCCTCGAGTTGTAGAGGTCACATTCTCCCCTCCGCCCAATCCGGAGTATCTGACATTCTCTGATTTGCGCAAGCATGAGAGTATATGGCGATTCGAGCGCGAGTGGAATGTAGAGGTGGTCTTGCAGAAGGAGAGCGTTTTCCGCCGACATAAGCGCCTGGTAGTGTTTGACATGGATAGCACTTTGGTTGATAACGAGTCAATTGATGAGATCGCCAAGTTTATCGGTGTAGAGAAGCAGGTTTCGGTAGGTGCTTATATACTGATATGTTCAAGTCGCCGTTGCGTACGGTGCTAACCGATGTTATAGGAGATCACGGAACGTGCTATGAACGGCGAACTCGACTTCTCTGCCTCACTCAAGGAGCGTGTTAGTCTGCTGAAGGGAGTTCCCGCGGACGTCTTCGACAAGTTGAAGTCTGTCCTGAAGATCGTTCCTGGAGCTCGCGAACTGTGCAAGGCTCTGAAACAAATGGGCTGTAAATTGGCCGTGTTGAGTGGAGGCTTCCAGCCCCTTGCCGAGTGGCTTGCCGGTGAGCTGGGCATTGACTACGCTCATGCCAATCATGTATGTTGTGATCCCCTGTATATTTGGTCAATCGGCAAACTAATATCTTTTCGGTTGATAGCTCGAGATTGACCCCGAAACCCAAACACTGACCGGAAGACTCGTCCCCACGTATCCGATCATCGATGCTAATCAAAAGCGGTCACTTCTCCGTTCCATTGCCGCAGAGAACGGCATCCCCATTGCCCAGACCGTCGCTGTTGGCGATGGCGCCAATGACCTTCCCATGCTCCACGCTGCTGGATTGGGTGTAGCTTGGCGTGCTAAGAGCATGGTCCAGCTTGAGGCTCCCACTCGTCTGAATGGAGAAAACCTGTCAGATATTCTGTTTTTGCTCGGCCTCAGCCATGAGGATGTAAAGGAGCTAATCTCTGATGATCTTGTATGATTATGAGGGTCAGCTTTGTATTCCTCTCTCTATAGGTTCTCTCCCACTGACTTAAGGAGCTTTCCTCTATTGTCATCTTGATGGATCTATTATTTCTCTTTCTCTTCGATCTTGTCAGCAGGTACTACAAGGGCACCCGTTGACAGTGTGCATTTCTTTCTCCTTTTCTATTACCATTTCGGCTTCTTGATTCTTTGCAGTTGTATCTGGTGTTCACGAGTTCCATACCTTTTTCTGTGTTTCTGTTGTTAGCAGGTGAGTTGGGGAGATTGTGTGTTTGAAATAGCATTTCATGCCGGCGTAGGAGTGCGAAGGAATCGGCGGGTAAATATACGATGAGCTACGAATATAAGAACGAGTTTATTGCCATTTCTACTTATTTCATTGGTTCTATATATGTGTGTGTTGATACTATTGGTTCGGAAGTTGATCTAAAGAAATCCTGCTGTCTCACGTGAAGCCCAAACAGACGATACAGTAATACATCGTGGACAAAAAAAAAGATGAATGATGGTTTTGACCTGACCCTGCGCCGATGACAATTCAAAAAAAAAAAAAAAGGAAATAATGCAAACAGGCAATGCCATTAGAACAGAGAGAAATAAAATCAAAAATCAGCGAGTGGCTTCATCAGCCACAATTGTCTGACTTCCAACCTCCTGACCAGCATCCCCAGCCGCAGCACGTCTCTTCTTCAGAACGTTCTCGATAAACGCCTCTCCAGCCTTGTAGCTACTCCGAACCAATGGCCCCGATGCACAATACAGGAAACCCATATCCAGTGCGCGCTGGCGCCACAACTCGAACTGATCCGGTGTGACATATTCATGCACTGCCATATGACGCTTTGTAGGTCGCATATACTGACCAAAAGTGACAACATCGACATTGACCGCGCGTAACTGTCGCAGGGCATCCCACAGCTGATCCTCAGTCTCGCCCAGTCCCAGCATCAACGATGTTTTGGTGATAAGGTCAGGGCGGGCCTTCTTAGCGGCGTCTAACACCCGGATCGACTGCTGGAACGTTGCGCGACGATCACGCACATACGGTGTCAGCGCCTCGACCGTCTCAACGTTGTGCGCATAAACGTCCAATCCCGAGCGAGCCACCAGCTCTGCCATCTTAGTATCACCCGCATAATCACCCGTCAAACACTCGACCAAGATACTGGGGGCCTTTTGCTTGATCTTCATGACCGTCTCGGCAAAGTGGCGAGCGCCACCATCCGCCAGGTCGTCGCGGTCGACGCTAGTCAACACCACATACCCCAGTCCCCAGCGGGAGATAGCCTCCGAAGTATTCTCCGGCTCGTGAGGATCCAGCGGCGGCGGGCGGCGCGAAGTCTTCACGCTGCAGAAGCGGCAACCACGGGTGCAGGTATCGCCCATCAACATGATCGTCGCGGTGGCATGCGACTTGTCGGAGCCGCCCCAGCAATCGGAGATGTTGGGACAACGGGCCTCCTCGCAGACAGTGTGCAAATTGAGGCCGCGGAGATCGCGCTTGAGCCGCTGGTAGTTCTTCGAGTCTGGGATGGGGGTTTTCAGCCACGAAGGCAACCGGGTCATTTCTTTCTTGCGGCCGGCGGGGCCGACCATTGCGGTTTTGAGAGCGTAGGCTTCGGACGGGTCGAGCGGAGCATCGTCGCCGCCTCCGCTGACGAAATCGCCAAACGAGGGTCCGGCGTTCAACTTGTCTGTGAACGTTGTTTTGCGCCGGGGAGCTGTCGGGACAGTGGTATTATTTGTGCCGGTGGCGGACGGGGAAGGATCGGTGGTTGCATAGTTGCGGAGGTGGATTGAGGAAGGGGTAATGGCGGTGGTCTGTGAAAGAGTGGTTCTCGAAAGAAAGCGTAGGCGGCTGGTTGAAGCTGCCATGGTGCTGTGGGAGGAGTTTTTCGGGGTGTTGCAGAAGGGAGATGCAGGCGGTTGAGATGGATGAAAGTTGAAGTAGTTGGCGAATTCCGCGGGAAAGACCAAAGGCAAATCGAGATAACGGAGCACGATGACTCAGCCGCCGGGCAAGACCCTTCCCGGAAGGGTGCCTGAGGCTGCAAGAGATCTACAATAATAATAGATAGAGTAACAACAAGTACATGGTTAGTGAGTAGTATTAATCCGCGGGTATCATTAATTCTGGGTCATATCCCCTAGTACCTAATTATACATGAACCATTCCGGTTAAATGAAACTGACAGACAAAGAAAAAGGTTGACACTGTTGGACGCATCAGAGGGCCACAAGCATTGAGATATACAACGAGAGACTGGAGGTGTCGAGATATAAGACATAAATGACAGGAAAGACGGAATAAGATTAGAATGTGGTCTATGCAATTTGGGTCTCGCCAATGCAGAACAAGGGAAAATAACAATGAATCAGGTGGGATCAAATGCGTGAGATACAAAGGAAAAACAATCCGTCTAGGATTTGGTCTCCAGGACCTGAGCTAAGACGAGTACGGCAGACTTCAGCGTCTCATCCTGTTTGCCACAAATGGCAAATATTAAGTTGTCGACAATGCGTTCCAGATCCTTACGTAGCTCGGCGCTTCGTGAGCCCAGGACCCGGTCTTTAATACGCGTCGGTGATGCCTGGTTATAATGAATTCCCAGCGTTGAAGACGCCTTCTCGGGGACAGTGTCAAGTCGAGAAAGACCCGGTTTATGCGGGCCGAAGTTGCTGGTTCGTCGGTTGGGCCTGGACAGTGAAACAATATAGTTTCGGGCAATCAGTGCTGCACAGAGAGAGTCCAGAAGATTTTCTGCAACATCAGGGAATATTTTGCGGAAGGGTCGTATGAGCGCCTTCTCATTGTTGGAACGGAGAAACATGATTACTGGAGAGGTCAATTTCAGCATATTTCGCGGGAAGTCCTTCACGGAGACTTCTAGCTGGTCAATGGTCCACTCGTGATCCCACCATTTCTCTAGTTCCTCTTTCCCGGATGGATTCGATGAGCTGCCATGAGATGACTCGGTCTTGGGTGCTGAAGTCGACTTGGGACGTAGAGATGGTTTAGGCATGGATTTTGGACGTGGTTGATTGAAAGCCGGTCTGTTACACACAACCGTATCACTGCCGGCTCCAGAGCTGATTGAGCTAGCGTCGATAGGATCGTACTCTTTATCGGGTCGGGAGTCAACGGGGGAATAGTAGGAGTTATGGGTTATGTAACCACTATCTGACATTTCCAGGGGCGTATCAGGACTAAAAGCTGATATCTCCTGTAGGCGTTGATCAGGCGTTGATGGGAGTGGGTGTTGTGGTGGAGTCGGGATACTGTAGCTCATTGCAGGGGACGATTGTCGAGATATGTCGACTAACTTTGGCTTCGATTTGCTGGCCACAGAAGCAAACATCTATTAGACGATTAGTGTTTAACGTTCTATACCAATGGTAGGGAACTAGACAGTCCAGTCACACTCACAACAGGGTCATCTAGTTGATGAGACTTCACCTCGCGTTTTCGCGCGGGGGGTGGAGGGCTCTGTTGAACGATCTGGCATTTCCTCCTGTTCACCTCCCTCGATTTCGTGCCCTTTTCGTCAACCATGTCGACAGGCGCACCCTGGAGCCACGTTTCACAGTAGGACAGACTGGTCGCAGCCCAGCTTCCTTCGCTTGAGATGGTGCCAGACCGACTTCGTTGTGTGTTTATCGATGAACCCGAAAAGTCCCTCTTACCAAACCCAGTGATATCGGAACACACCGGGGGAGAGGACATACGTTCCGAGTCCATTGACATAGGAGTACATTTTCCATCGTTTGGTTCATACTGTTTCATTAGGGTTGAGTGTGCCATGTGTACATTGGTCGAGTCACTTGAGAGATCAGGCGGGTCGATGGGCGCATGGATGCCATATTGGTTCATTTGAGACACACATGCGGCACTTCGTGGAGTACCATGGTCCGTGTCGGAGTCAGACTCGGTTCGGGGGGAGAAGTACATAGAGGTAGGCGACGCCTGAGAGGTTCTGCAATCGGATAGAGGTGGGCTGGGAAGCAAGCCAAAGGTCTCGAGGCTCGTCATCATGAGGTTCCCATCGGAGCGCCATGTTCGTAAGGAATGATTCCCAGACGGCGTTCTTGAGTCTCTGGCAGAGATGGGGGAAGGGAGGTTGTTTTCGGTGGATGGAGAAGCTGGAAGACGCAGTTGGAACGGTTGCTTCATTCTACGCACCGATCGAAAGGGCGAAATGCATGCACTACCGCGATCCACAGGTCGTCTTTGTTGCGCAGTGGTGTATTCGGTGTATTCGGGGCGAGGGGAGGTGGATGGGATGAATGACAGGGAGTTTTGCGCCTGCTGTCTCTTCCATGGTTGTATGTTGGGAGAATAACGCGGAGAAGCTAGGTTGTTCCCTTGAGCCGTCGGCTCGTCACTTGGTGTGCAGTACGAGGGAGTATTCCGGCTAGCATATGTTGGGATATTATTTGCCGACATGGCATGGTGATGATGGGGATGATGCTGTTTGAAGTGCATTTTGGTAGCATCGAAGTCCATGGAGGACATCGTGTATATTAAAGATTAAGAACACAAACCAATAACAGTATTATTAGACGGGCGACGGAAAGAAAGGAAAGGGAAAAAAAAAAATTAATTTAGGAATGAGCAAAAGAAGAGAAATAATGCAGCTTCGCGTGGAGAAGGGACACTCCAGGGCCCTTATACTCAAAAACACCTAAAAACACACCAAAACATCCCTTGACTGCCTTGCGGCCAGAGAGCGCTAGACATTGGGGTATGTGTTGCCCTCCCTTCGAGAGGGACACCCAATCCTCTGGAACATAAGCGAACGACCAAGGGCCACTTCGCCTGACTTCCTTGCATACCAGAGCGAGGTGGAAATCGAGCAACGGTGACGATCATTGGATCAAGGCGGCGGTGGGCACCACCTGCAGGAACATCACAACGTGGATGGTCTGCTTGCCAGGGTCGTTGCATTTCGTCATTCGACGAAGGATTGAAACATACAGTAGGTCATCCCTAAAAGGGACAGCAAGAAGATGTCATCGTCCTTGGGTTGGGCTCAGCTTGTTGCGCCGGGCAATCAAACGACATCCCTAGCTAGGAGCCCCCTTGCATTCCGTTGCTGTGGGCGAGGTGGGTGCTCGGCCCCATACTGGGAGAGCGCAGCAATTTAAAGCAACATGTGCACCCAACCCGATCCCAACGGTGGTGGCGGAGATTTGAAGTGTATCAGGATGGATGGGGGCCCTCCGTGATGGCGTAGACCACCCAGTGGTAGTACGTATGTGCATATATTATATGTACGTTTGCTTGATCGTCGATCAGTCAGATCGAGAGAGTCCCTTTCCTCCTAACACCAGTTTAGTTCAGTTCGGGTTAGTTGAGACTAGTAGTTAGGTTATCCCCGGCGCGCATTACAGGGACATATTGACTCGTGGATACAAGAGGATCGTCGACGAGGAGACTAGGGATCTCAGTCGGGGAGAAAGAAGGGAGAATAATTGTATGTACCAATGCAAACACGTCAAACATCGGCGTTTATCGTCCACTTTTTTTTTTATCCCCGAGACTTCCTAATCCGGTAACTCATTTTCTCCTTCCGTTTGGCTTTTTTTGGGTCGAATTTATTCTCTCTTCCTCGTCTTCGTATACAACGAACAAACAAATAAACAACAATATCAACCCACACCCCATGCTGTCCGAGTCATTTATCGCCTCGACCCTCACCTCCTCAGGGAAAGCCTCCACTTCGGCCACCCTGCGAGATGTTGGTATTTGCCTTCAAGAATTTCAACCCGCGCCCAACCTCCGTTCCACCTTCAAGAAAAGCTCAACTGCCCCTAATTGCTTGGCTGTAACCCCGTCGCACATCTTCGCGGCACAATCGGAAAAGGCTATTATCAATGTTTACAGCAGAGAGAAGGGTAATCAGGAGGCGACAGTCCCGTTCCCAGAGCGCATTCGCAGCGTTGCCATTGCGGGGAGCAAAACTGGCGATGTTTTAATTCTCGGCACAGAAGGGGGGCGATTGATACTGTGGGAGGTATGCAGTTATACTACGCAATTGGAATGGTGGAAGATTGGAGAATTATGCTGATACAATTATTATTCACATAGGTTTGCACTGGCCGACAAGTCGCGACGACCGCGTCGCATCTGAGCCCTGTAACCTCTCTAGTCGTGGATCCCAGTTCCAATTTTATCCTGTCAGGATCTTCAGATGCCAGCATTCATGTCTGGTCCCTCGTCGACCTCCTTTCCTTTGTAAAGCCACCTTCAGGCCGAGATCGACAACCGCCAAACTCTCCCATCCGCACATTCTCGAACCACCGCGCCGCCATCACCGCTCTCGCAGTGGGCCACAGCACCGGTCGCTATAATATCGCTGTCTCCACCGCCCAAGATAACACCGCTATCGCCTGGGATTACCACACTGGACATGTCTTGCGTACTTTCCTCTTGCCTGCAAGTGCCGTCAGCATCACTCTCGATCCGGTTGACCGGGCCTTCTACGCGGGTTATGAAGATGGCAGTATCCAATCTGTCGACTTTTATAAGAGTCACTCCATTCAACATCCCCTTCACGACCCTACTCTGCAATCCACACCGTCCCAGCCCCCCGCAGAAGACCGATGGCAGCCGCCTTCCGTGGATTGTGGCACCGCCCTGGCTCTCGCTCTCTCCTACGATGGAATGTCGTTGATTTCTGGCCATCAGAACGGTAAGGTTCTGGCTTGGAATGTAGGACGTCGCAAATATGCGTCCACTGTTGCTGATTACACTCACCCGGTAACAAATTTGACCATGCTGCCGCTGGACGGTCTGGCTCGCCCTGCGACCGAGTACAAGCGCGTGACACATACGATCGTGAAGCCACGATATGACAGCTCTTTATCCGAGACATCACAGGCTGTGGGATCAGTGCCCGCTGACTATACATTCAACACGCATTTGCTCCCCGCCTTAGCATCCTCCCTACCCACAGCAACCTGCAACCCCCATAGCATCACGGCTCAGACCGATGTCTTTGGGGAAGCTTTAACTCATGCATTCTTCCCTGAAGCCATGATTGAAGAAGGCCTTGCCGAGTTCTCTGCAGTGAGCCAAACGGGCGTTACCGGTAACACGTTGCATGTAACACACATGGCAACGGCCTCTCACGAAGATGCCGCCGCCAAAGAATCCCAGATTGCAATGCTCGAGAATGAGATTGAAATTTTGAAAAAAAAGGCTTCCGCCACTGACAATGCCCGCCAAATCAGCACGGAAGAAGTGACCAAGTTGCGCGCTGACCTGGTCAACCTCAACGAATACATCAACGAGCTGCATCAAAAACAGGAGCAAACTCAGCGTGAAAAAATCCACCGAAAAGCACGCAAAGAAGAGCGTGATCAGCGCCGACGAGATGCTTGGTTTGCAGCCGAGAAGAAGGGCAAGAAGGGCGATGCCGTGGTCCGCAAGATGGAAGCGGAGGACGCTATGCTGACCAGCGATACGGATGATCAGAGTAATGATGAGCATTAATCTCTCTCTCTCTCTCTCTCTCTTCATTCCCTCCCTACCTCTCGATTGGCTCTGTTGGTATAATTTTATAAAAAATGGGTTATAGGTTCTGGAAAGGCGCATCGGTCTAAAAGTTCAACTTAATGTCACATTACATTCCATTTTGATGGAGATCAACATTTTGTGTCGCATGCATCATAGCTATCCTGTATATAGAAATGAATGTCACAAATCACGGCAATTCGAGCACCTCCGCCGATTCTCGTTCGACAGATCCTAATGTACAAAAAATGCCACACGAAAAGGTTACACCATACCTCTCTTGCCATGGAATGGAATGCAACCTCTGGGTCTCGCCACTATCGAAGCTTAAGGGCAAGTCAATCCATTATTCAGAACGGAGACAATCCCACCAGGCACTAACACAGTTGGATTGAGTATTGATAAATTAGCAGGACTGGTACTGCGGAAGCTAGATTGTTTGCAGGAAACAGAGGACAATGATTTGACTATGCCGGCCAAGCCGAACAGAAGGTAAGACAGGTTATTTTAAGACGCGAGGAAACTCTGCAGGAAGGAATGGCAGATTTTTCGCGTGGTAGACGAGGTTGGTGTAGTGAAAGAGAGACGGCAAGGGCGTGGTGTGCCTGATGACGTTGAGTGCTCCACTGCCATGAACTGTCTCTGGTTCTGATGGGTCCCCATTGCATCTTTAATTTTAACGCCAACAATAGCTGGTTTATTCAGATGCAAACTTAATATACACCCTCGCGCACGGCCTCATCCTGCATGATCTTCACCCCCGAGCTGGTGCCGATGCGCCCTGCGCCCGCCTGCAGCATACGAACACAGTCCTCTCTCGATCGGACACCGCCGCTGGCCTTAACCCGGGTGCCCTTCCCAACCAGTTCTGCGATTGCGCGCATCAAGGCGACGTTCTCTACTGAGGCACCGGGCCCATTAAAGCCCGTACTTGTCTTTATGTAGTCCGCACCGGCCATGCTAGCGATCACAGACCCAGCGATAACCTCGTCGCGCGAGAGCTGAGAGGTTTCCAGTATAACTTTCAACAAGACGGGCGAGGGAGCTGCATTGCGCACCCCGAGTACGTCTAGATACACGTCGGCGAACTGCCCTTCCTTCAACTGCGGGTAGTTGAGGACCATGTCCAGCTCTGTGGCGCCCTGCTCGACCGCGTCCCGCGCCTCTTGTTCTTTCGCGGGGGTTGGGTATGTGCCCTCGTGGAACCCCACGACACAGGCCACGCCTACCTGGTGACCTCCTTGGAGCTTGTTGACTGAATGCTTGACGTGGCGAGGTCGGACGCAAACAGTCGCGAATCCATGCTCAAGGGCCTCAGTGCACAGCGTGTCGACCTGTTGCTCTGTGGCATCCAAGGCAAGTAGGGTGTGGTCGACTGTGCGGCTTATCTGCGACTTCTCGGGTGCTAAGTATGAGGGGAAGGTTGCGGGCAGTGTATCTTGTATCCTTGCGATCAGAGACGCCCATTCTGCGTTATCCCTCGGGGCAGTAGTTGGAGACATGCTGTGACTCGATATAACAATGCGTGAGTGGCGTGAAGTAGGTCACCGGCGTAGGCTTGAATCCACAATTCGGGACTAAACAGCGAAACTTTGGTTATTTACTTGTTGCAGATGGAAGAAGGTCTGGCTGGATCGTTTGAACTGCGGAGAAACCAATCACGTGATGTCATCATGCGATGCAATCCGATGAATTGCGACCGAAGCTACAAGTGCAGGATGGACGGAGGACATGGAGTGCAGTTCTCGTAGTATTTACTATGCTCCGTTTCATCGACCCAAATCCTGTCAGGCTGACGCTCAACACCATCGCAGGTGAACTCCATGCCGACCTCGTCAGCCGGATCGAATAGTGAACCTCGCCCTGTCTCCCTCATATTAACGACAGCTTTTACACTCCGGCCCTCGCACATCATCCACACGTCCAATTCTTCTCGGGGGTCTGCCGCCTGGTCCACCACCGCCTGGTCCGCCGGAGCCTGAGCCACCTCCACCTCCCCAGCGCGATCGAGTACCGTATTTATTCCCAGCACGCATTACGTTGAATTGCGAGTTTTCAGCGGCGGTGTAGGCATCGAGCTGCAGTATCATATCAGCTGAAGATGTCCACAGGAAAGGGTCGGAAAAGAGAAGATGTGTCGATCAAAAGGTTGAAATATATCCTCCTTCTTTAGACGAGATGTAAGATAATAAACGTACCGAAAAGAAGCTCACAAGATAGAGGCCGAAAAACATGTAAATGTCTTCGACGAAGCGGCTGGCGCGAACTAAGAGCGGCGGACTATAAATGACAACATCGGTTAGGATCTATCTCTGGGTATTCCGGGGAATTTGATGAGGGATCTTGTGTCTCTCATACCTTGAAAGAACCTCTCCATTCGACATATACATCCTAGGATTGGAAGACATGATGTTGAGGGAGAACCAATGTTCGATGATGATGACGATGACGATGGATGGAGAAAGTGGAAGATGATCATCGTTGATGGCGGAGAAAACGTTCTTAGCGTCGGAGACCCCGTGACCTGGGCCCACCCTAATTTATGATTTAATCAACAACAACAAAACAACAAAACAACATTGATTCAAGTATCATCATCGTCATCATTTTCTAGTTCTTCTATATGGGTATCTCGATAATCTCCAACTCCCTATTCTGATAACAATCCGCCCACGCCAATAGCCGTACTATAGTCATAAAACAAACACAGTCCACAGTTTACTCATCCAGGATAGGGGCATCAACACTCCGTAGCTCATCCAGCTCCCGAAATCCCTCTTCAACCACCCATTTCTGACTTTCTGGCTGGTGCAAGACATGGCAACTGGCTCCAACAATCAGTAGTCCAGGCGGTCGCGATCCTTCCGCCTCAAAAGCCTGGCAGACATGCTCGAGCGTGGTCCGAACCACGCGCTGATCCGTACAGGATGCCCGTTCTACAATCGCGCACGGCGTTTCCTTCGGCCACGGGGTCCGAGGTTTCGCATCCTCCACCGGTAGTGTTATCAGTGAGTCCACTAGGGCTGACAGCCGATGGAGCGCCATCAAAAAGACCACGGTCTGCGTTGGTACATACGTCGGAGGCTCCGGCGCAGCGCCCTTCCTGCCAGTTCCAGTGCACACCAGAACCTGGTCAGAGACGCCGCGATGAGTCGCGGGGATCTCTGCAAACAACGGTGCACTCAATGCACTCGTAATTCCTGGCAACACCACGGGCGTATATCCCTCTCCCCTAAAAAATTCGAACTCCTCGCCTCCGCGACCGTAAAGGTACGGGTCTCCCTGCTTCAGACGGAGGACATGGCGTCCGCGACGCAGAGCATCCAAGCCCATCCGCAGGAATTCCTCCTGGGCATGGTCGGCGTTTCCAGGGAACTTTCGCGCAATATGCACCTCAGTCCGACGGGGAATCAGGTCCAAGACAGGTGATGGGACAAGCTTATCAGCCAGGATGATGTCGGCATTCTGGATTGCCTTGTAAGTGGCCCGAGTGAGCAGATCTGGATGGCCGGGGCCGGAGCCAGCCAACACAATCTTCCCTTTACTTGACACGGTCTCTATGCCATGAGAGCCCTCCTGATTCTCCGTCCCTGACGAATATGCTTGCAGGATCGCCTCAATATCTGCATCGGTAATGGACGCCAATTTTCGCAGGGGCCAATACTCGCATATTTGCGACAACCAGCGCATACGCCTAGTTTTGGCAGCGGAAACATCATCCTCCGTGACCAGGGTGTTAAATGTGTGTTTCTGGCCCGTCGAATCATCCTCATCCCCTTCGAAGGTCGTATCACACAATCCGGCCGCGTAATCTTCTGCCCATAAACGCCTCCGCACAGCTCCCAGTCGGTCAATCGCGCTCCCAAGATTGGAGGGTAATGTTGATGAAATTTCCCTACGGAGTCTGGAGGCGAGTTTGCAGCCACGTCCGGACGTTGTGATGCCGACGTGCAGCGGACCATCCGAGTACGTGGAAAGCAAGCTAAAGGTGCACAGATCCGGTGCATCAGATACATTCACCGGAATCCTCAGGCGACGACAGAGTTTAGATATGTGAGTACCTATGGAACGGTTAGCATGCATTGCCGTTGATATGAGACCCGACAGGTAAGTTAGGTATGACGCTCAACGTACTCAAATCATGATTTCCACCCAAGGTGACGAAGACCATGTCAACCACATGATCAACTTCTTCCCTCCCTAGCGTCTTCAGATCGTCATCCTGAAACTCGCGACGCAGCCATTGCGCGGATCCGTTCTCAATGCGTGCTGCAAGGGTATATTGCAGGTTTTCGGTGTCCGACGAAATGATGATTGGTTTTGCACCGGCCTCAAGACTCTTTGCGCTGCGTGCGGCAGCCAGAGGATTTGCGCCAATAATCAGATGGATTTGTGACTGGGCGTTGATGGCCGTCATCAGCGGCGCTGGGAAGCCGTTATCGCACAAGGCATCCCTCATAGTGGACAAGTGACGCCAGTCTCTTTATATTATTTTCTTGTCTTCTCTTCTCTTTCCGGTCCACTCTTACTTGGACAGTGCGTATGAAGAGAATTGTAAACAGTCAAAAAAGTGGCAGACAAAGATTGACTGATATGTTGAGAATACTTTAAAAGATCCTCCAAATGCGATCGACCAGTGAGAAGGCGGACGATTGCAGAAAGTCCGCGGAAAAGCTGATTGGGAGGCGAAACAACCCACGATAAGAACTAATAAAATAATTATAATTCTCAATTGATAATCTCCCCGCGATAGGATGCACAGTCCGAGGAGTCACGGTTTAGATGTAGTTTTTCCAAGATTCAGTTATCAGTGATTTTTTTTATCGTGCCTCCCACTGGATCAAAATGGCAATACTAATTTTGTCCCAAAGCAGTTAATGGGCAGATTGCGTGATCAAAATTTTGGTCCTGAGTTATCAGGCACCGGCACTTACCTAAGCCCCGCAATTCGCACTCTCGTCGCCTGAGGCAGCAAATCGTCTTAGTCTTTCTTTTGTACTATACCACATCCATACCTCTCAGCCATGATCCAGACACCACAACACCAATTCAATCACACCCGACAACATATATAAGAACAAAAAGAAATAAAGGAAGAGAAAAAATTATAAAAAAAAAAAAGATGCCCCCCCTCAAGCTCCTCATGCTCCATGGCTACACCCAATCCGGGACCCTATTCCACGCCAAATCCCGCGCTCTAATCAAACACATCACCAAAGCGTTCCCTCAGCACGAAGTGTCGGCCATCTACCCCACGGGGCCCCTCCAACTCAATCCAGCCGATATCCCCGGCTACGAACCCCCCCTACAAGAAGGTGGGCAACAATCGCAACCAGACGACGAGCCTCTCGAAGCCTACGCGTGGTACCGACGATCCAACACCGCCGACCCCCCGCTCTACGAGGGGCTCGAGGGCGGCCTCGCCGCCATCGCAAAGGTATTAAAGGATGATGGGCCCTTCGACGGCGTGATTGGGTTCTCGCAGGGGGCGGCGATGGCAGCGATGGTCGCCTCGCTACTAGACAATGGGCGCAAGGAAGCCTTTGCGCGGTTCGCAGATCCAAAGGTCGCGTCTGAGGGGTTCGATGTCCCGCAGCCGGTGGCGGGATTACCGTATCCGACGTCGTTTGAGTCGTTAAGTCATCCGCCGGTGAAGTTCGCCATCTGCTATAGTGGGTTCCGGTCGCCGGGGCCGCGGTATCGGGGATTCTACGAAAGCCCGCCGGTGCAGACCCCGGTGCTGCATGTGCTGGGGTCGTTAGATGCGGTGGTGGATGAGTCGCGGAGTCGTGCACTGATTGAGGCGTGCGCGGGGGACCCCGAGAAGGAGAATAAGGTCGTGTGGCATCCGGGAGGACACTTCTTACCGAGCCAGCGGCCGTATCTGGATGCCGCGGTACGCTTTATCAGGGAATCGATGGAGGGTCAAGGCAATGGGAAGGAGGCGCAGGAGGAGGATGTAAATGATATGGACCTGCCGTTTTAGAATTGCCAGGCGAATTAGACGCAAACATTGGGTGAGGTTAGAAAAGCCCCCCCCCCCACGGGTTCGTGTCATGTGTATAGAATAGAACATTGATTAGAATGTCTGTCGTCTTACGAGATATGATATGATGACGAATATGTAAACGCATTAGTCCATTTCCACTATCGTATAATTTTACACGCCGTGTAGTTAGTTGCCAGCGCCGAGTGATACCCGCTATATTATCAACAGCACAATCGCTTAACGAGCCTTGCTCTTCTCCCGAGTGGGCAGGATCCGGGCCATCATCTCCTCCTTAGTAATGAGGTGGTCGATACGTTCCAGCAGCCCCAGTAGGCTCTTCATGTCACTGCTCCATTCGTTGAGGACGTCGTCCGCATCACGCGGCTTGGCGAAGTTGACCAGGCGCGCAGGTCGGTCGATCTTGGCGAAGATGGTCTTCGACGTAACCAGTTCACTGATGTACTTCTCTGTCTCCTCCTCCGTCAGGTCCAAGAGTTCGGTCAACCGACCCATCTGAATGCGAGTGTAGTATTTGGCGACCACGCGAACGTTGTGCTCGATGACGCGTTTTCGCAGATCCTGCCACCGCTTATACGGCTGGTCGTCCGCAGATTGGCTAGGCGTGGGGTTGAATACATCCGTTTTGCAGAGATGGGGGCCGAATTGCTCCGACACCATGGGCCAACGCATAAGTTCATGGACGGTAAAGAGCTTCACCAGGCGGCCTTCGATAGGAACTTTCGAAAGCCGGGAGTCCTGCTGGATACGGTGCAACAGATCCGATTGCTCGTTGTCATATGGAGACAAGACGATATAGTAGACAATGCGTGAGAGGACCTATACAAGCAGTATTAGTTTACCTGCGGTGTTTGACAGGGACCGGGAGAGACGTACAGCTTGCAGCTGTTCTGGGTTGTTTTGCACCGACTCTGTATCCAACACATCTCGGTAATGCTTGCACACATCGAGGTATTTGTAATCATGGTTGGCAAGGATAATCTGTTGTTCGTAATAACGGAGCTTCAAGTCTGTGACGTCGTCATCGACCTCCATAGGGGCCTCATCGGGACCGCGGGTCTTCTCCCTCTCTTCGGCTTGCTTCTTGAGCTTCTCGATCTCCTCGGGGCTCTTCTTCGGCTTGCGGGCGAAGTATCGTCGATTGATCTTGCGGCTTAAGATGGTGGCTTGTGTCCAGTCACCGCGTTCAATGCACAGGGCCACCTGTTCCAGGATAAACTCCGTCTTCTCTCTCCGCGTCATGGAGCCAAACGTCTCCACCTGCAGCTCACAAAGGGTATCGGCGGCGGCATTAAGGTCACCCTGAGTTTTCTTGATGTTTGATAAGATACGAGTTACACGGGCGCGTTCAACTTCGACGAAAATCTACACGTGTGCATTAGTAAAATCCAAGACGGACGACATGAATGGTTCAAGAATGCATACCTTGCCTTCCGTCACAGTCCGCAGAGTTTGAATGACTGAGAGCTTCACATCCATGTCCGGTGTGTCCTCGAGGAATCCCATCACCACCTGGACCATCTTCGTGATGGCCTGTTTGAGCTGGCCGTGTTTCTTGGAAAGGAGGAGCACATTGTCATTGAGGAGGTTCCAATCGCCAGAGTTCTTGCAGAGCGTGACAATGGTGACTATGAGTCGAGATGTTGTGGGCAGGTCAGAGGCCTAGGTATCGAGTTAGTTTAGGAGATGACCCGAGAGGGTATCTAGAGGGAAGCCATGGCCAACTCGGAAGGAAGTGACAGGCAAGGGCTATGTCATACCTGTCGTGATTGCTTTTCCAGGGTCAGAAGCTTATCAATCGCGCCTTGTACATCAGTCTATCCAAAAAGTCAGCACTCTGGTAAGGACGAGCCAGGACCCAAGGGTTTTCCCACCTTGGCTAGCTGCTCTGCCTCGGGGATCAACTTGTCAGCGTCCTTGGTGAAGTCCTTCTCAGCCTTCAATATGCCTCCGTCAGACATGGTGACGAGTATGGAGGCGCTCGGTGGATTGATTCAACGAAAAATAGCCTGATATCAGAAGAAAGGTACGGGGGGACTATCAGATGCGAGGGGTGGGTGTAAATCCGAGAATTGAAGTTGAGATGATGGAGTTGGAGAGCGGACATGATGGAGCTTCCAAGTGACCGCCCGAGCTGCGAAGCTCGGAGTCACGTGATGTATTACGCAGTCAGCAGGAAGTACCACAGTTCATCAGAACAATAAAGATAGACCGTAGGCCTCAACACAAGATACACAACACTATTAGGTATTAAATCAGCTCTGTATGGCTGAGGTACAGAGCAACTATTTGCTTCTTCAGTATAGCAAACAGCCCTAGTCCTCATCCTCAACCAGCGGTGAATAACTACACCTAACAAACTTATATTCCCCTCGCGCCCGCTGACTAAGGACCTAAGTGTAGTACAAAACCAACCAAGGATAAACAAAGATCTTCCATCAACAAAGACTGTCCACAATCCACTTACATACCTTTAATATTATTTGAAAAATTCATCGAGACTTAAATTGACGAGTTCAGAACACAATTCAACAGTATGAGCGCCAACAACGTCAACCTGTCCGCGTTGGACACCAAAATGGAGGAACTCCTAGCGTATGTCTAGTATAGTTTGTACTACTTATACTCCTTCTTACCTTTATCTCTTAAACAAACCAAGACATTCAATCTCCCCCATTTCCACCTAAAAACCTTGCATACAATCCACATAATCTATCTCAGTATAATTGGGAAGTTTTAAAAAACTAATACAAGGACCCCAGAGCCTTCAACGCCCACCCTGGCCTCCAACCCCCCAATACCCACCCTACCGTCTTCTTCGTCGCCGACTTTGTCCACAACACTCACCGCGCTCTCAAAAACATCGACCAAGCCAAATACCAGGCTGGAGATGCTGCTTGCCAACAGGAAGCAACTGAAGTTCTCGGCCGCAACGGATTCGCCAATATGCTGATCAGTGACGCCACTGGGAGACTTAATGCCTTGACCGGTGGGGGCCCGCCAGTGGACTTTGGGGATGACATCCGGGCGAAGATCAAGGAGGTTGTCGAGGCTTGAACCATGTGATAGGTTATGAGTCGCGACGGGGGGGAGTGGTTCCCAATCGAGTATATTATTTGTTTGCTGCTTTGGGAGGGAATGGGGGAGAGGGTTTGGACATAGGTTAGCTTTGATCAATCTAAGATCTAAGTATTGAAGCTTGTATTTTCTGCTTCATTTTGATTCCTTAAGACAGCTGGATCTAAGTATACTCTAGATTGATTACCTGTAAGCCCATTGTAGGAGAGCATGGTGCATCTACTACGTCTAGACCTGGCGGTGGAGCGAGGAATTTGTCTATAAATATGCACTACGACCTTCAAGTCGGATTGTTGTGGAGGGACAAGATGCGGGGGAAAAGAGGGGGCATAGCGGGGCATTTGGGACGTTCTTCTGGTCTAAATCTACACCTACGGGGCATACGGAGTGTTGTTTTTCATATCAAAGCGTACAATTGCATGAGTCGAGGGATGTACACGAGTTGGATGTCTGACGGGAAGTCGGTGGACTACAGTAGAACTCAAGGTCTTGCTGTATTCCAGCGCTTCCGCCTCAAGACTCAAGTCTCCGCAAGTCACATATGCCTTCCTAGCAATGCCAGTACCAGTCATTCATCATCGTCAACGGAAGAGGATTATTCCCAAGGCCCCTGACATCCGAAATTCCAGTACCCGACAAGGCTCATGCAAGTGTCAGTTGGCGCGTGTTACCATCATCGTGGAGAATCCCTCGTGATATACATGGCGGGAGAAAGATGTAGAGGAAGAGAAAGCAAAGGTTGTTGTCATAGGAAAAAACAGCAACGAAAAAAAAAAAAACACAATAATTCAAGAACGAAGAGGGGGAAAAAAAAAATTGGATAGACGAAATCGGCCAAAGAAAAGTTGATAACTGATGAAGAAATGGATCGATCATTTGCCAGATATCCGGAACTCCCCTCTGTAGCAAAAAGCTTAACAACGAGAAATCGCCATGCTTTTGTTTTCGATGGTATTGAACACAAAGTGATAAAGCTGAGGAGCTGATTTATAAATTTTTTTGAATTTCCCTTCGAACCTTTTGTATTTTTTGCGGGGGTTTCTCGCAAGGGGGCGAGGATTCCATCTTCTATCTGAGTTCTGGTTTCTCAAACAAAAGGTAATATTAATCCATCGAAAAACGCCACATTGCTTGAATCATCGCTCCAGTCCTCATCGTGTCGTAACATTTACTTGCGGCGGAAAGAGCAGCCCTCGGTCAGACGGGCCTTACCACCGGTGGGCTGGCACAGGACGGTCGAGCAGCCGGCGCAGACGACGACGGTCTGGGCGTGGGAGAAGACGGTGGTGATAGCGAAGCAGCCGGGGCACTTAACGTCCATGAAGAAGGAGCGGGGGGCAGGCACAAGCATCTGTTTTGCAGAGATGCTCGCGTTAGTGGATTGCGGGACCGGCCAGAGAAAGTTGAAGTTATCCTGATCGGGAAATCATACCTTAAGCTTGTGCTTGCGGGCCTCGGCCTGAGGCGTAGGGTTGAGGAGATCGACCGCGAGAACCTAGATAAAGAATATTCCGTTAGCCCCCTGATTCTCTTTTTGGTGTTGGATTCTGAGTTGGAATTTTTCAGGGTGTGAGGCCCCCGACGGCGGCGACAACGACGGCAAGGAAGGAGGACACGAGATGTAGAGTCGATTTGTGTGCATCGTAAACGGGGCAGAGATCGCTGGCGAGTAAAAAAGGACAGGGACTGGGGGGGAACCTACCATCTTGACGAGACAAAAAGTCGATCAGCGATAGATATTGAATGATGCGCTGATGGAGATGGCCGGGTTTGAAGGGTGAGAAGCGGAAGAAGGAGGTCTCGTGAAACTGGCAAAGTCTGAAGGAATTGTCGACGGCGTCACCCAACCAGACCCGTTTGGGGGGCCGCATAGGGTTCAAGCCCTCGCTAAGGCTGCCCTTCCGAGTAGGTCTTGGCGCCACCCCGGGGTCGTCGCCAATGGGAAGGCTCTATTTGCTTACGTAATCTTTATCCCATTCCCCAAGGTTCTGACTGGAGCATTCCAGAGCGATCGATCCATGCATCAAGGTTTCTCCATACAAGGTAAACAACTGGCATTATCGCTATCAATCAACTTCTATCGCTAATCCAAGACAAAGAGCTATACATCAGACCTGCACACAGAGTTCCCAGCCCACATGTGTTGTAGAAAGTACCTATGTCTCGGACATATCACGCCTGATTCCAATAAATCACATAGTAAGGTCCGTCCCAACGCTCGAACGCTTGAAGAGTATGTAGGTAATAGTAGCAGTAAGACGATCTTGGCGGAGAATGCTTTTCCAAATGAAACAGAAAGCGAGCTTCACCACTGCAGGAAGCTATGCATCCGGGGCAGAAACCATAGCTCTTGCGGCATAGTTGATATGCAAATAGAATCTGTCCACCACCTTGATTAATTGTTCCCCTTACAGGTTTTTCTTCGACGCCTGGCCATTGGCTTGAACCACCTCGGGGTGCGGGTGCTTGATCGACAGGCACCAGATATCGATGTAGTCGCATATCGTCGTAATGATGTCGTGCTATCGAAACTATCAGTTCTTGTGCCTACCAAAGGTTCAAGATCTAGCCACTTACGATGAAACTCCCATAGACACCAACAGTCAAGCCCAGGCACACGTAAACAAAGGCGACTTGACGGCCTCCCTCAGCCAATACACTCGGCCAGAGAGCAAGCACCGGGCCCAGGCTATCAAGCACACCAAATGCAAGTGGGAACAGAAGCACGTTGAGATAGGGAAAATTGCCCTTTACCAGGTGTGCGGTGATAATTCGACCCACCGAGTATGCGTTGACCAGGCCAACGTACAGCAAAAACGGCACCAAATGATTCTCCAGAATCCCTGGCTGCAGGTACAGATAGGCAGGAACAAGAGTCCAGACCGCGGCGAGGGGCAGGAGGCCATAGAGCGGAGCGATAGGGTCTTGACCACGCTGCTTTCGAACCTGCATGACGTTCACAATGCTAGATCCAGTGGCGAAAAATAGAATAATTGCGCCATAGATGATGTACCACTGCGTAAAGGGCATGTCATACACCTCCTGAGGAATGAACTCCAGTTTGGGAGCCCCGAATGTCTCAAGCATGGGGCGATGCCAGAAGCTACCGCCACCCATGTAGGCAGTGAACCCAAATACCGTACAGAGGGTCAATACACCCTCAACAGGGCCGGAAATAATGCCCAATGTCAACACCTGGGTGTAGTATTCATCCCACGTTTGGACATAGAACGTCATCGTAGCTGGACCAAGTTAGTATGATAACTGAACGAAAACTGGGACTGAAACGAAACTGCGCATACATCCAAAAAGTGACAATACCGTCGACCAAGACTGGCCCATATTCATAGCACCACAGAAGATCAAGACACCAAGACCCGTGTTGCATGCATCGACACCTGTGGGGTAGAAGCGTTAACGAAAGCATCTATGCCCTAGGAGACCGACCTAGTACTTACTGTGGTCAAAGAGTTCACCCAGGGGACCGCTTTGCTTAGTTCTCCGCCTGTAGGAACAAAGTTTTAGTACCCATCATATCGTCACAGGAGTAGTTCGGGGCCATACGCTTGGATGCCATCTACCCCATCGAATGTCTGATACAGGAACAACCCCACAGCACAGCTGGTATAGACCCAGGGAGGACAATCCTGGTCGAGCGTAGGGTTGTACCACATAATGGTAAAGAAGTTGATTACCACGAAGACGAATCCAGTCAAGGTAATCTAACGGTCCTTAGTTAACTATTGCGCTGGACCCTACCAGGACACAGGAGTTCTCAACCACTTACGGCATTGGGACTAAGGCAGTTAGCCAAACAAAACTCGAGAAAAAAAATATTTGGAGACGCGTAACTACTCACGCCATGCTCAAAGGGAAACATTTGATGACAAAATGATTATAAAACGGCTTGAGGACATATCGGCTTATAAGCGAGAGGTCGACTCCCGAATACCGGTAGGCCTTCAAGTTGGAAAGCTGATGTTGACGGATGTACACCATTTTGAAAGCCTTGAAGAGATACTCTCTTCTTGTGCCGTCCAACTATGGGAAGTGTGATAGCCGTAGAGAGTATTCTGGGAGAACGGTGTTTTATTTTTTTCGGTTTCGGTTTCGGTTTTTTTTTTTTTTCTTCTCTATTTCCCCCTTCTGGATTATGTCTCTTTTGTTCTTTGTTTCCTTTCTTATTACGCGAGTGACAGTAGCGAAAGGGGCGGGGGGGTTGAGGAAACTTCCAGCAAAAGAAAGACGAGACACGGCGTGAGGGGAGTCAGGGGACTGTCTTCTTTGACGCTCAGGGCTGTTGGAGAGATCGAGACGAGGTTCCGAGGGACTAAGAGATCGGCGGGGGGAAAGAACGAAAGGAAAAGAAGAGGAACGAGCGAGGGCGACGTCCTATTTCAAGAGTTGATGTACTTCAATCCTTTTGGCAAGATGTTCCTAGAAAATCTTAGTAGTATGTATTATTATTATTATTATTTGGGTCTTTTTTTTTTTCTGCCGGCCAAATTCACCGAACGCTCGAGGCTGCCGCGCGGGAGGGGAAAATTACCCGTCTCTTCCTTACAATACGAAGGTGCCAACCTCTTTATTCTATGGGGGTCTCTCAGTAATTAATGCGTATGGATGTAAGTTACCTTACCTACCTCCACCCATGTTCCTTGTTGAGTGGAGATTAACTGCGGTATCGGATCTCCACATATACGCTTCCATTTGTTAATTTCACCTTCACTGGAGGGATCTTTGACGCCGACAAGACATCTTGCACTTTTGATCGTCGTGATTATTCCGCTCCAGAAAGTGGGGTAGACATGTCTGTGGTCACCATCCCGAGGCACCATATGATACGAGACGAAATGAATCAATGGTAAACGGACGGACTAGTGATTTAATGAGGGGCCGGCGGTTGGACGGCATACGAGCCCAAAAAGAAAAAAAGAAAAAAAAAAACTATGTTGCCTTGCAGCATTCAGGTGATATTGCCTCTAGGGTACATTCAGGCATGCATACAGGGAAACAGGTGCCATAGTTAACAACAAATGCCAATCTTATACCGGGAGACGCTAAGAGCCCTATATAAGTAGGTGTTGCGTAATAGGAGAATGGTAAGAAATGTGAGTGGATAGGCGCCCAAGTAAACCTTGTTCGGCAGTTCCACAGAGGAGAAAAGTTCGTAGTCTGGAGAACAAAACATGACTGGTTCCAATCATTCGCGGGTTGCAACGGCAAATCGTCCTCCTATCCTCTCTGCCAGTCTCATCGTGTTTTGGTTGGCTTTCGTCTACACTCACTCACTCGCAAACTATGGGGTTGGTTCCAATCTCTCAACGGGGGTCTCAACCATGCCTTGTCGGCCCCCCTTCATCTGGTGGGTATCGCTCGTGATCGTAGCTGCGGAACATGGAGACTGGCAGGGAGCAATCATTTACCCCACGGGGCTCCATGGCATGGGGATCAGAATCCGGCTTTGCATGCTTTGGATGAGCGGAACGGTCTTGTGAACCGTTTCCGCCCATCCTTCAATCCCCCAAGACTGCTCCCGGCGAATCTTGCGCTCTTCCAAGTTTGCAAATTGCCACAGGTGATGCACGGTGTTCAAATCTCCGATCTGGACGAACCAAGCACCAACGCCTTCCATGACCTCCCGACGAGCCTTGAGACCCCGTCGCCAGTGCGTTTCCCACTCCAATAGGTTTCCAGGGTGAAGGGTGTACGAGCGAAGTTCGAAAACCCCCCCCAGGCGTCGGGGGGGAGTCGTGGGCCAGAAAGAGAACTCCTGCATGAGGGATGTCTTTTTGCTATTAATCAAGCCTTTCAATTTCCGGTCAAACGCAGGGAATTCTGGGTGGCAGGAGATGTTATGGAGAGAATCGTGGTAGCCTTCATATCGTTGATACTCCCAAATATGGACTGTGAAGCGATCGTTAGCTTTCAGTTGGAACAAATCCAGACCGATGCGTCGACCCGTGCAAGGTTTGGGAGGAGAGAAAGGGCGGTTTCAATATAAATACCAAAGGTCTCGTTATCGCCCACCTGTGTCCGCCAGCTTCCAACCAGATTGACTCGGTTTTCTTCGGTCTGGGCCATGCGAGGGTACCACTGGCCCACGAGATCGACGTACTCATCGACTCGGTCGGGTTTCACTTCGTGGAAGACGATGGAGTGAACATATTTACCGCGGGCAAGGACCTGGGAGAAGGAACGTTCGATATCCTTGTCGAGCTGTTGGCCCTCTCTCGTCCCATAAATCAAGGAGGACAAGGGCCCGCGCTTGGGAGACTGTTCGGACAACTGGTCATCTCCTAAAATACGGTGGGTAGAAAGTGAGCCCAATGCCTTGTTATCCAGAGTATCGGCGGCATCAAAGACAGCAGGACTGGTACTGCTCGCATTGCTCGCATTGCTCTCGCGCGGAGCAGTGGGAGCGGTAGCGTACTCACGAAAGCGATCACGGGACACGGGGGATGAGGTAGAAGCAGAAGCAGAAGCATTGACGGACTGACTCTCTTGCTGATCTCTCTTCTTGCGAGCCGCCTCCAGATTCTCGCGGAACTCCTTCTGACGCGCATTAAACTCAGCAGCTGAGGCGGGAGTGATGTCACGAATGGAGGGAGCGCGGTAGGTAAGTGTGGATGAGCTGAAGGGACGGACCCGCGAGGGGCCCGGTCGGAAAAGACGAGGAGCGAACATCGTGGATGATATGGTACAGAAATTCACCGGGCAAATTACACAAACAGAGAAATAGGTGGGAAAATAAAGACGAGAAAGAAGATAATTCTGTGAAGGTTGCGGGCGCAAAAAAAAAAAGGGATGTGGTGTACCACAAGGCGACCGCAAGCAGGGAGGGAGAGAGGAGAGAGAACAAAGAAACAACGACAACAATGACAACAATGACAACCACAGTTCGTGGGGAGGGGCGAAAGAAGAGGACAAGAGAGGGGAGAGGGGGGGGTATTAATAGCACTGTTTAGAACAATCTGTTTCAAAGAGGGGAAAACAGCAACACGGACACACGATGAGAGCAGGGATTGTGGGAAAGGTGAGGTTAACGTGAACCCAAAGATGGTCTGACCAAACGGCTAAAAAGGAAAGGGTAGGAAAGCACCAGTGAGAGTCTAGGCAGTCAGGCAGGTTGTCCGCCACGAGATTGGATCAGCGGAGAAGAAAAGATCCCCGAAGATGGTCGGATGCTGGGAACGGATAGAAGCAGATCTTAGGTTTTGCCTAAGGTGGTGGTGGGATGCAATAATGGTTGATACGCCAATGGCAAGGAGGGAGGGAGAGAGAGATGGAGAGAGAGAGACGGAGGAGGAAGCAGAAGCAGCAACAGAAGCTGGGGAAACGACACAGCTTCAGTGCGGGGAAAGCAAGGGCGGCACTTAAGGCTTGACTCTTCTTCAGTTTAGTCACCTCCAGCAGAAGAGGAATCTCTGATCCTTTTTATATACTTACGCTTATTCTGGCAATGGATATGATCGATTCCCCTGGATTTCATTCGTCGACTGCAGTCGATCGTGTTGCGTGTTGTGTCCTCCCTTGAAGCCATTATGACGAAACCAGCTCCACGGGTCGCCAGAACGGATCAATGGAAAGATTCTGGACGTCGCATTCATTTCTTCGAGTGTTTGTATTGATTTATTTACTTATTTGTTTTATCTTCTATCTTCTATCTTCCAATTTTTTTTTTTTTTTTTTTCTTTAATTAATAAATATCTTTTAATCTCCTTTGTTTCAAGACAAGATCTCCTGCCTCCAAAGCCACCCGCAAGTGACGTAGTCGACAATAAATAATAACGAACCAAAGGGCGATCCCGGGCGCGACCGATTAGCTTGAGCTGAAGGAGAGGTTAAGGTACCTCCTTCATACGTTACAGCTACAGAAAGGGTGCCCAAGTCTCTGTGATTATCCTCTAAACGTTCCTCTGCAGAACTGTAACGGAATTAAGCTTAAATTTTAACGACCCAATGACTCTATGCAATAAATTCATTCTCCTTCTGGGCGTATCTCAACTATCCCATGTTTGTTGGGAGGTATAAATAATACTGACTTCCTCCGTACCGGCGGTCCAAAGAAATTCCACTCCGACCCATTCATACGTTGTGGCGGCGGCCATCTCCAGATCTCCAGTCTCACGATTCTCTATTCCTCGGACTTATTAAACAATCTTCTCTCTTCAATTCCTCCTCCCGGTGTTTGATGGCCCTCATCTAATCACTTCTAACCAATATTCTCGTCCACTCTTCCCACGATGGCCGACCCGGTGAACCCTCCCCTCTCATACGAGGCCTCCGCCACCACCACCCACCCCCATGTGGCAACTACTCTACCCCCGGAGGTTATCTCGTCGTTGAAGAACTCACGGTTTGTATGTAACCTTTCGCAAACATGTCTTTTTCATTAGGAAGGCTAGCTGACCTCCCCCACCTCTTAGCTTCATCTTGCGACATGTGATGACCTGACCCCTCACATCTCTCTCATGTCCTACACTTACCTGCCTGCGACTCCCTTTGACCAGTACCCCACAATTATCATGACAACCAACCCGGCCTCTCGCAAAACTAATCATCTACTGACAAACCCGCGAGTCTCATTACTGGTCCACGATTGGGTCTCGCATCGTCCACCCACCAGAGCCCCGAATCCCGGATCTGACCGCGAGGGATCCCCGCCACCAGCGGCAACCCGATCATCCTTGGCCAGTCTGCTGTTGAACCTGAATACCAGCGCCCTATCTAGTATCTCCACCACTATCACTGGTACTGCTCGCGTTCTGGAACCAGGTTCCGAGGAGGAGTCCTGGTGCAAGGAAAGACATCTGGAGAACAACACATTCGAGGAAGAGATGAGCATCTTCGGCCAGCAGCAGCAGCAACAACAACAGGGATCCCGCAGACCCAGTGTGTCCATCGATACCGACGTTCGGGTGGTCACCGTTCGGGTTCGTGAAGGTCGCATTGCGGACTGGAAAGGAGGCGTTCGGGATTGGGTAGTGGTACGAGAGGGAGAGGAACAACCGCCCGCAGGCCTTGTCAATGGAATTTAGAATGGTTGCTCTCCATATTGGTGGTTTTGTCCTTTTTTTTTTCCCCCTACAAGTAAAAATTGCTATGAATTCGACCTTGGGGGAATCGAGGCCATATAGGGCGCATATGAATTTACGGACATGCGACGCTTTGCATTCTGTACATATAGTGTAGCCGAAAAGAAAAAGAGAGAACTTGGATAGCAATCCTACGGTTTACCCCCGAAGCCTGGAATAATAGGAACCTATCTAACCTAACCTACTCCAGTATAGGCTACTCAATGCAAGAAATACCGATGACATCAGCCGCAACGCTAATCCATATCGGGACATTCTCTCTCCGCGGACAACTCCAAGCATCATCAATCCCCAGTATCGCATACACAATTCCACTTTCACGACTTGAAGAAAAACGAGAAGAAGACGGAGAAAACAAAGGCTCTACCCTCTAATATACCTCACCAATTCCCGGTTCCTCCTTCCTCCCAATCCTTCCAACATGAGGCTGGCCCATCTCCACTTCCCTGGGATCACCTCGTTCACACGAGTCTCCCAACTGCAGCAAACACTCACCTCGCGCCTCCTCGCTCACAAAAAGCTCCCACCAGCAGCATCATCCGATGGCCCTCCTCCCCCCGACCCAACAATCATCACCTTCACCCCAAATCCCGTCTACACGACCGGCCGTCGCGACCTACCCCCGTCCAACACCTCTCCGCCGTCCACCTCAACCCCCCGACCCAGCACGCTCTCCCTCCCCGCGTCCCTCGAACCCATCCGTCCCCTTCTCGTCTCACCATATGGCAGCTCCGCCCCAACAGCTGAGTACCACCCCACACTACGCGGCGGCCAAACCACCTACCACGGCCCCGGCCAAATGGTCGGCTACACCGTACTAGACTTGCGCCGACTCGGACTCACACCACGCTGTCACATCCGACTTCTCGAAAACAGCGTCGTAGACGTGCTCCGCAGCTTCGGAATCGAGGGCCTCATCACCGCCGATCCGGGGGTGTGGGTTCGCCCGTCACCCGATGTTGCCGCGAAGAAGATCACGGCGGTGGGCGTCCATCTGCGCCGGAACATTAGCAGCTACGGGGTTGGGCTCAATGTCACCGAGGAACCGATGTGGTACTTCCGCCAGATTGTGGCGTGTGGGTTGGAAGGCCGCGAGGCGACCAGTCTGGAAGGACAGGGCGTGCAGGGGCCGAGCATCCAGCAGGTTGCGGACATGTTTGTGGCGGCGTTTGTGCGGAGAGTAAATACTGATTTTGCCTGTGGGACGGGTGGTGCTACGGGGGAGAAGATTGACAAGGTATATTCTGTTCGGGAGGAGGATTTGCTTCGTGGGTGAGGGAAGGAGGACTTTTTCGTTTGGTTGGCCAAGGTTGGTGTAGGTGAGGTTGTATTTATAGAGGTATGTGATGGCTGGCCGACTAGGGGATGGCCTTGTTAGAGAGTTCCTGGTGCCTAGATATGCATTTACTTGGGGATCCATTCCTCGGATCGGCATGATACATTCGTGGGAGGCTACAAGTGAAATAAGGGTGTAATACGGTCGTAGACTGAGTGTAAGTACCCAAGCTTTATTATAAGGTCCTACCTAGGAGTAATGAAGACATGGACCCCAATCCAATTCCGCAGAGCAAGCCCTACTGGTCTGCCTCTTCGCAATAGCAACCCCAAAAGAATTAAAATACAAAATTATGGAGCGATTCCAAAGGTATATACTATAAATAAGGGGGGCAAATAAGCCAAAAAGAGAGAGAAAAGAAAATAGAAGGCTGAAGCGCTGAAAGAGGATTAAAACAAAGGCAGAATCGTGTCTTTGGGCCTTTGTATAGTCTCACAAATCGCCGATGCATGTTTGCCGGTTTGTATAGTAGAAGTTTATAGAAAGGGAAGAGAAAAAAAGGATGGGACAAAAAGAAACCAACCAAAACGATGCGGGTATACGGGAATGATTCAGGTGACATCGGAAGCGTTTAAAGGATGATACAGCGCTCACCGGATCCACTGGATCCTTGGCCCTTCACGTCGAGGGCGACTTTGGCCGCCTCATAGAATGTTTCCATGATGCCGCGGTTCTGGACGGCGGAACACTCTGCGATCGGAAGATATCAGCACACTTAAGTTTATTTGCGCCACTTTGGCAAAAGAGGGTACACGAGGTGTCGATACGTACCCAGGTATTTCACGGCACCAATCTCCTTCGCCTTCGCAAGGCCTTGCTCGTAGGTGATCGCGTTGGGGTTGGGATTCTCAAATTCATCCTTCCGCAAGTCACATTTGAGCGCCGTCAGGACCATCTTCACTCCGGGACAATTCTCGGAGATCTCCTCGATCCATTTGCTGGCTACGTTCTCGAAAGAGTCGGGGCTATCGACCTGCAGCAAATAACAAAAGAAAAGTCCAGGTCAATCTCCGTTTATATGCGACACTCGGGAGAGGAAGAAGAGTTTCCTTACGCTGAAGCAAAGCATGATGACATGGGTATCCTCGTATGAGAGCGCGCGCAATCGGTCAAACTCTTCCTGGCCAGCCGTATCCCACAGCGACAGTTCCATGTGTACATTATCGACGAAGATATCTTAGAGAGAATGAGTATTCAAATTCGACATGGGAAGAAGGGCCGATTTACCGTGGACATAATTCTCTGCAAAATTTGGCAGTCAGTAAACTTGATCGTCATCGAGGGAGGGGGCAACGGAGCACGCGCGCACCAAAGACAGTAGGTTCGCTATATGAGTTTCTCAGATTAGTATCGTCCGCATCGTTCAAGGCTCTCCTCGGGGAAATCTCACTAGACTGTTGGAAAATATCTGAAGCTCAACGGTTAGTGATATTGTCATTACCATAGGGGGGCCGCCAGGCTAAGATTGAACGCACCCTCGAGTGAACACGTTTAGCGCTGATGTCTTTCCACAAGCACCGTCACCTCTGTTAACAACAAGGGTTAGGGTATAGTCCTAAGTGAAATAGATCCGGTTCAAACTGACAAAAGCACCATCTTACGGCGGACAACTTTCTGACGCCCACACAGGTCCATGGTGACAAGGGTTGGTGAGGTATGCGCTAGGATTGGGCGTTAAGGAGGCCGAGAAATAACTGAACACGTCGTTTTCAGAATGATCGGGGGAGGAAATATATGAATGTGTATAGTAGTAGATAATAGATAGAAGAAAGGAGGATCAAGGTGATTCGAAGGAGGGAGCAGCAGTGAGTAAGGTGCAGAGATGTGGCTGTGAAGACTGCGAGTCGCGCGGGCCGTCGATGTCATCGGATCGTAAAAGGGTTGATCGTCCCTCTCCAGCCTGCCCGCTTCCATGACTGGTCGTCTCGTGCCTGAACCATTAGACGCCACGCTTCTCAGCCGAGGTAGTAGTTAGTATGCACGGTCTGGATAAACTCCAGTTGTTCAGTCGCTTAATTGTGTTGTCAATGGTGTTGTTCTTTATATAATTGAAGGAGAAGTATGAAGGATGTAGACAGTGCGTCATCTTGAAGTACTAGGTAATAAAAATGGCTTGAAGTATCTCTGCCACCCAGCTTGTTGATGCAGGTAAGGGCCAGGTAATTTTATGCACCCTTTCTCTCCTTATAATGAGGATTGTTTTTTTTTTTTTTTTTTTAGAAAAAAAAATAATATTGGTTTCATATTCGAGGTTCAGAACAATGGAAGAAATGTTCACGTGCAATCAGGACAAAGAATGGGTTGTTTGTGCAAAGAGGGAGTATTATATTATATGTATTTGTATCGGGTGTAGGTATAGGTACCGCCTTAGGGATATATATACCTATTTATCTCATATGTTTCCCAGGTAAGGGTTGGATATCAATGACGAACATGGCGAACCTGATACAGATAGCTTCTTAGAACGTATGTCACCACTAGGATATTATTATCCTTGTGGTCGTAGACAATCTGCTCATAAGTAAGAAATAATGCTATACCAATGATGAGAGGACCAGGTACATAAAGAACAGTGAACTTGACCCCATTGAATTAGTAGCTAGATTTGAATTTAACAGTAATAATCTCCATATAGAGAAGATCTATACCTGCATATACTTGGAGCAATTTAAATAAACTAAAAGGAATGAATTCCTCGCAGTTGATTTCATCCACTACGACAAATAATACCTGAGGTTAGAGTGTTGGGCTAACATAAGCGGGGAATTACGTCTCCGATACGCGCGGGTGTTGGTTGTTGCGTTGCGCACCCACTACTGCATCGCCCATCATCAACGACCACAAACCTTCCATAGCAACCACTTTTTTCCAGGCGCATTCTGCCTACACCCTCACACACGAAGCTGCAGACCCCCTCAACTATTCAATAGAGCCCACACAAAGCGCCTTTTGGTCCCTCCGCTATGTCAGACGACGATGATTTCATGCAAGATTCAGGTGATGAGGAGTAAGTACACCCAGTACTCTGTTCGTCGTGGATAACGGCCTGTTGACCACAACCCTTCAACACAGGTATGATTTCGAATACGAGGACGAGGACGAGGACGAATCGGGGGACATCGGAATCGAAAACAAATACTATAATGCCAAACAAATGAAGATCGATAACCCGGAGGAGGCAATCGACGAGTTTCTGGGGGTCCCGGCACTGGAACAGGACAAAGGCGACTGGTAGATAAATCCCCCCCCCCCCACTCCGCTAAGACCGCCATCAGCTTAACCTTTGTTGCTGATTATTGTCAAGGGGGTTTAAAGGACTCAAACAAGCCATCAAGCTCGAATTTAAACTTGGCCGATATGGCGATGTAGGTCCCAAAGCCTCACCGCTGGAACACTTCATTGCTGACCGGTCAGGCCGTCGAACACTACAAGGAACTCCTCACCTATATCAAGTCCGCCGTCACACGAAACTATTCCGAAAAATCGATTAACAACATGCTAGACTATATTGAGAAGGGCTCGGACGACGCCACGGCATACCAGTGCATGGAGGAATTCTACTCATTAACACTTCATTCGTTCCAAAACACAAACAATGAGCGTCTGTGGCTGAAGACCAATATAAAACTGGCCCGTCTCTGGTTGGAGCGCAAGGAGTACAGCCAACTGAGCAAGAAGGTGCGAGAGCTGCATCGGGCATGTCAGCGAGAAGATGGATCCGACGATCCGAGCAAAGGGACATATTTGCTGGAGCTCTATGCCCTGGAAATTCAAATGTACGCAGAAACCAAAAACAACAAACGGCTCAAAGCGCTCTATCAGCGCGCCCTTCGCGTCCGGTCGGCTGTGCCGCATCCAAAGATCATGGGTATTATCCGGGAGTGCGGCGGAAAGATGCACATGAGCGAGGAAAACTGGGAAGAGGCGCAGAGCGACTTTTTCGAGTCGTTTCGAAATTACGACGAGGCTGGCTCGATGCAGCGCATCCAGGTCCTCAAGTACCTTGTGCTGACCACCATGCTGATGAAATCGGACATCAACCCTTTCTATTCGCAAGAGACCAAGCCCTACAAAAACGATCCCCGCATCTCGGCCATGACGGACCTAGTGGATGCGTTCCAGCGCGACGACATCCATGCGTACGAGGCGGTGCTGAGCAAGAACCCGGACGTTCTGGCCGACCCGTTCATTGCAGAGAACATCGATGAGGTCAGCCGAAACATGCGTACCAAGGCCGTTCTCAAATTAATCGCCCCCTACACCCGGTTCTCGCTTAGCTTTATCTCGAAACACATCAAGATCACCGTGCCGGAGGTGCAGGAGATTTTGAGTTTTCTGATTCTGGACAAGAAGCTGAACGCCAAAATCGACCAGGAAACTGGGATCGTTGTGGTCGAAAGCGCTAGTGACGTGGAGCGACTTCGTTCCCTGGAGGAGTGGAACGCATCCCTGCGGGCACTGTGGCGGGTAACCTTAAACGAGGATGGATTCAAGACCGACGAGCCCTCGCAGTTTCCGGGGATGAGAGGTGGGCCCGTCTTCCAACCAGGATTTGGCGACGAGGCGCCTGCATCAGGGTTACGTGCTGGCAGCCGCCGATTACGGAGTGATTGGAAAGGAAAAGGGACAGGAAACCGGGTTAAGATAGGAGAGTTTTAGTGGGTGGGGGAGGGGAGGGGAAACGTAATCCTTGTTTGTTACAGCGATTAATGAGACATCGTAACATCCACGATCATTCTATTTTTTATTTTTTTTTAACGAATTGATTGCTTCCTTGTTCGCTTGTAGTGGATGCATCCTGTATGTAGTAAGACCGGAGAACAATCTTGTTGGGCGGGTTGGGTGAGCCACCCTGAGAAGCAGGTCCTTCGAGTCATTGTTAATATTAACTAAGGCAGTTGCCGAATAGCTAACTAACTAGCTCTCTGCCTTAGTTGTTTTATCAATAATATTATTTGAGGATAACCTCATGCATGGGACAAGACAACAGCAACAGCAGCGACAACAACACCGCCCATGTGGAGACTTGACGGACACCAGATGAGACTAAGCGGTTCCTTTGGCTTCCCCTCGAACTAGTGTTCTTGGAGTTTAGCTCGGGGGGGTTCGAGGAACTTTGCCCTGGCTACGTCTCTTCTAGTCTCTCCTAGTGACGGCAGAAGGCGATTTAGTGAATTGGGGTATTCAAAGGATTTCTTACATGCATACAGACGTGGTCTTATTGCCTATCCTGAATAATCCAGGAGAACTGGATAGTTAGTGGAGGTACCTTACTTATCTCCATAGCCAGTGTTGTTGTTTATTGGGAAAAGCTCTGGAGGACAAGTTCCTGCAAACATACAATCACAGTGCCCATGATAACAATCACTGCATGTCTCGGGAAATGTATGGAAACAACAATAAGCAAAGTCATAGAAATCAAGGTGTATCGATTCGGCAACACACTGACAAAGTTTTAGTAATTGATATATACTTAGGGGTAGTAGGTCCAGTCAAGTTATAATCCCACATAGTTGGACCAGTTGTCATATTATACTCTAAGGGGTAGATAGGGTAGGCATCTAATGAATGGAAGAGGGAGGGGGGAAATAAAAAAACTCCCATCCCCAGGCTCCCCGGGCCCAGAAATCCAAACTCCTTCAACCCAATTGCAACAATTTGTGCTTCGATAGTAGTTTACAGAATCTTTATCATACTAGCACTTGCATCCATGCGCAAAGGACGAACTAAGAGCATATTGACTTTGTGTGAGGTTTCCAGCTTCATTTATTATGGGATTGGACAGTTTTCTTACAGATTTATGAGACAAATGATCATGAGATGGAGATTCATTATGATCAAGGATGCTACCCTCTACAAAGTATACAAAGTATACAAAGTATACAAAGTATACAAAGTATATACAGTACTATGTAGCAAGTATTGGGCGGAGAATGACAATAACTGCCTATACCAAGACAAAGGAGATGGGTTGCTCTCTATATGTACCTAATATTTAGAATGACCCGTAGAAATACACCGGGCATTATAGACACCAGCAATGGTTATAGATATAAATCCCCGTTTAATCATAAACCCCGATCAATAAACTTCTTGGCACACGGGGAGTTGTTACAAGAATTGTCTGATCAGTTCGTTCTCGCCAGGTGATTCTTGGCCTAATCATACGACATTCCGAGTTTATACAACAAGTTCTATTTCTTTCATATTCTGAGATCCCCATACTGACGAAGGGATTATGTAAAAAAACAAAAAAAAAAAAAAAACATTTCACGTCCCTAAAATAATTCCTAGATCGATAGTAATCTCTCGGCTTCTTTCTATACCTGGATTATCACACCGAATCCCCTTACGGCTTACGGGCCATCCACGCTATAGAGGTTAATTGCCGCAACCAAGAATTGACCCCCGGTGGCTGGTCCGTTTCACAATCGCCTACTTTCTAACCCTAGACCGGGGAAGCATGGAATATTCCCCGACTAGACAAGTTGGTAGATCAATGGAGAGAGGGAGAGAAAAAAAAAACAAACAAAATGCACCGCACGTGCATCGGGTCGTGGTTCAACGGACGGGCATACAGAGCACATACCAGGCTCATGGAAATGGTGGTAATCACTGTCCGAGGGAAATGGCCCGAGTGACAACGAGTTAATGCAGGCTAAGAGACGGATAAATGGAGTACTTTTGACAATTGGCAGACTGTCATCGAATGGTCCCGCCCCGCTGGGATTTAGAACTCCCGCTAACAACGGAGGGATTCGGTACCTGGGATGTCCGTTGGATTTGCTGTGGTGTATATATTTTCTTTTTTTCCCCTTCCTTTCCCTTTCCCCTCACCACCTGTTTCCTATCTTTCTGTCTTAAATGCATTGTGATAAGGGGATGGGATAAGGTACGAGATGACGCATGAATCACCCTTACTAGTAGTGGTTGATCTTGATAGTATGATTGTCTGTCACCCTGGAAGTTGACAAGGGAGTAAGTTACATCACTAGGCCGGACCTAGGCTGGACTAGACAAGACTAGGGTTCCTGACGTGTTCCTCTGGAGGGGGGGTCAACGGGGCTATCTTCAATTATAATATCCGAGGAGATCAGGTACCTACGTGGGTACCTAAACCACAAGTAGCTCACCCAAGCATCATCTACCCAAATTAGGGCGATAGTTATTGGGTGTCGACCTCGGCGGATTGAACGGATCTACCGAGTTCCGTTGTACATCCATTGTACATTGACTGCATGAAATTTTGTGTAATGGAAAACCAGCTAGTCGTCGTCGGTGAATAGCCAGGTGGTGGTACCTTATAGTACCTTGTCAGCCCGAGATACCGAGGGACAAAACAGAACAGGGAATAAAAAAATAAAAAATAAAAAATAAAAGACCCGTAATGCATGGGTTAAAAAGATATGAATTATATGAGATAAGAAAAAAAAAAAAAAAAAAAAAGAGGTACGTTGCACAACACAATGGGCGGTGTTTGCTTATCATTAATATTGAATCCCCATTATTGACTGGGACAGATAAAGACAAAGAACGAGGAACAAAGCACAAAGAAAATACGGAGTAGACTCCATATCAAGAAAGTACTTTAAATCCCAAGCCAACGGACGACATTCCAATGTCACCGGAGGTCAGTTGTATTCAGAATTCCTTGTTCTTGAAGCGCCCGTTTCTGATAGCCTGGGATTGCCATCCGCCGCAAATAATAATAATAATAAATAGATAAACAAATAGATAAAAAGCAACGACAAATAGGAACGGAGCTATCTATCACTTGCATGGCAGCGGGAAGACAGTCAGTTACACTTTGAATGAGACTGCAGACACGGGAGAAAGGGAACGGGAGGGAAGTATGTAGGTAGGTAGGTAGGAGGGGAAGGTCGAGGCCATCCCAGGAATCAGGTACAAAGGAAATACAAAGTACGGGAACAGGGATGGAAGGGGGAGTTTCGCAGGCGGGAAAAGGCAACCAACTACCGCTGGCAAGCCACCCGAGAAATGGAGCATCTGTTCTGGACCTCAGACCATGGACTCGGAGTAGCTTCCGAGGCAGCATATGCAAGCCTTCTCCTAGTTGGATCGGAAATCTTCCTCAACCAGTGGACGATGAGTTTGCCAGGACATTTTCCCGCCTGTGGACTGTTTCCAACTTCGAGTGAAGCGTGGCAATTGAAAAACCCTCCCTAGGGAATTTTGACCATACACCACACCCGCAGGAGGAACTATGTGCCAAGGCAGTTAGGGTACCTGGGAGACACCTACCTAGTACTAGTAGGCAGTACCTGGTAGGTTAGATTACCTAGGAGCTAACCAGGTAAGGGAGGTCGGTATTTAAAAAGACGTGACTTAAGGGTAAGGAGGAGGTGGTAGTTACCACCTACCTACCTACTACCGGTAATAATTGATGATGATTGATAATACGGATAACTGGTGACTGGCTGGTTACTCACCAACCAACCCTGTTGCTACCAGTGGGATGGGATGGGTGAGGGGAGACATCCCTATCCTATTCGTTGAATAGACGATGATCACGGTGCATACGGTCTGATCCTCGTCATCGGAGCTCGCACTGACGATAGGTGGATTTAGCAAAGGGAAACGGTGGATGACTCTCATCTTCTGAATCGAGGTGCCTCGATCCTAGTGTGGTCATTGCACCTCGCTTCCCCGATTATTGGAGGCCTTATGGCAGATGGAGCTCAACGTTATTTACTGACGGGGTTAGCCCCGTCTCTACTGACAGGTTCAAGAAAAAGAAAGAAAGACAAACATAACAGATGTAGTCATAAAAAAAAAAGAGTTGGTTATTCGTCGTCATCTGAGAGGGCACCGTGCCTTTTTTTTTTTTTTTTTTTTATTTTCCCATGCTGATGAACATAGACCGGGAAAATAAAGGGAATTTGTCCGTGAGAGAGACAAAACTGAAAAAACGTGGATCAAGGTGGAAAAAAAAATAAATAAAAAGTCTTGGTTGTCCTACTCGACTCCGCACTCGTATGCTGCATGCAAGACGGCATGTAGCAGGGGAGGAAAAGAGGATTTCAATCAGTCCTGGAGGGAAAGGGAATCACCTTGAATCTGTTAGAGGGTGGGACAAATGATTGAAAAAAACAGGAGAGATTTTCTGATAATAATCCGAATCATAATGATGATGATGATGACGACGATAGTTTTACCAACTTAGTTAATGATACTTACTGCCTACCTTCTTATATAATTCCATAATTCCATACTCTGTATGTAGTTACCGCCAAAGGAGACATACTCCTACTTACCTATCATTCATCCATGCAGGCTTGTATTCAGTGGCTGCTACATCACCAGTCAAGCGTTTGTCCTGCTGGGACATGTGGCCGCTTTCCAATGCATGGATGGGGACAATCGAGGTTGCATTCAGATTGTTTCTCTCCCCCCCTTCTTCTTCGATCATCTTTGTCTTCCTCACGATGAACTACTTTCAGGATTATTGAATCACTTTATGTACCTAAGGTAATTAATTAATTATTTAATTTGAATTATAATTTATATTATTTTTCCCTTTGCTTCTACTCAACACCAATTCGGTCCCCCCCCTCCTCTCCTTGACAGCCATTCAGAAGGATTCCACGAGCACATCTGCACCACAGCTGCGATCTGAGCCCTCGAGAATTGTCCACTGATCGCCAATCACGACTCTGTCGGGTTTCTGGATGTTGTCATACTTCTCTGACCGACCTATTTGGTTTCGTTTGTCTACTTATTTTTTGTTCGGGAATTCGATAGGCAGGAAGTCAGATATAACTACCCCAAACTCTTTCTTTGGTATTTATTATGCGGTCCGGAGTTATAGCCCGACAAACTATTACAGGACATACATGAAGAAAGAAGGATGCAGAAAGAAATGATTATATTTTAGTTT